>JAKRZT010029201.1:0-14289 GCA_029582215.1 Solanum sparsipilum | reverse complement strand
CGTCAGCTCCATTTCTTTTTCGAGGATTTTTATCTTTGGAATCGATTAGTCTACCGTATTTTAAACATGGTTTAGACTCATTTGTATTAATTAATTATCGTATGGGATGTCAACTCGAATTGGAGCATTAGCAGCTGGAATATGGGATTTAGTAACTTTTGATAGGTTAGTAAATGCATCTGGCAGTTGATTTACAAATGGATTATCTTTTGAACCTCTAGTTCACATTTATTTGTACAAAGATCTTAATGAGATAGTAATAATGCATTCCAACATATTTCCTTTTTCAGCTGTTTATTTTCTCCCCCTAATGCTAGGTATACTGATTCGTCAAAATGACAATCAAAAAATCTTGCCATAAATAAATCTTCAGTCATAGGTTCCAAATATTTTATAATAGAAGGAGATTCATATCCAACATATCTCCCCAATCTTATTTGGGGACCCATCTTTATACGTTGTGGTGGAGCAATTGAAACATATACAACACATACAAATATTCTAAGATGCAAAATGTTCGGCTCCTAACCAAAATCCAATTGTAATGGGAAAACTTTATGATAACTTATGGGTCTGATCCGCACAAGACTTGTTGCATGCAAAATAGTATGATCCTATAATGAAATGGAAATTTTTATTCTCAAAAGCATTGGTCTAGCAATTAATTGGGGACGTTTAATCAATAATTCTACTAAATCATTTTGAGTATGAACATGAGCAACTGAATGCTCAATTGTTATCTCAGTTGATATACAATAATCTTTAAAAAAGCCTAGGATGTAAATTCACCAGTATTATCAAGACGAATTTTCTTAATTGTATAATTTGGAAATTGTGCTCTTAATTTTATTATCTGAGCAAGTAATCTTGCAAATGCCACATTGTGAGTTGATAATAAGCACACATGTGATCATTTTGTAGATACATCTATTAAAATCATATTATATTTAAATGGTCTGCATGATAGGTGAATGGCCCCACATATATCACCATGTATATGTTTCAAAAACAAGTATCTTTATATATTGTCATTTTGTTCTTTTCCTTTGTCTAAGTTGTGCTCCTCCCCACCCCCCCCCCCCAATTTTGTTAGTTGATGACTCCACAGTTTTCCCCTCAGATGTTTCGTCTTCTTTTTTGTTGTCCCCTCTACCTTCTGGAGTGATCCCATTTTCTCTTTTGAAATGCTGCTCACCTTCACAAGTTACTACCTTTGGACATCATATGTGTCTTTTTTTTCTTCCCCATGTTATCACTCATTTGTACCAAAAAGGATTCTACATGTGTCTCCTCCTTGTTTTTTCGTTGTCCTCATATATTCCTCCTCTTGTCTCTCCTTGCTTATTTGATTATCTTGTTCTAACATGTTAAATTTATTTTCAGTGAAAATGCTTACCTTGTTCAAGACCTTTATAGTGGTTTATTTCTTCCTCTTTCTCATTTCTTTTTGTCTTTGTTCTACAAATTCATCTTATTTCCTGTTTTCTGCTTGGCATCATCTTTGGCTACTGCTTCACTGTTTATCTTTCTGTCAATGATATTTGTCATTTTCTCCTCCTTTCTCTGCCCTTCATAATGTTCTATCTTCTCTTTTGGATACAATTCTGGATGTACCACATAACATTATTCCTCATTATGTACCTGTATCATGTAAGTCTGACAATATTCTGGGACATAATCATACTTTATTTTGATCTATTTCTCCATCACCTCTCCATTCTGCTTTCTCATCCCAATTTTGATGTGTTTTGAGAATTTCTTCATCAGATCTACTTTCACCTTCACTTTTGCACAACTTGGTCTTGTTTGATTTCTTGTTGCCATATCCACCTGTAATGGCTTCCTTACTACAACAGCTAAAGAGAAAATTGGTTCATTTCCAAATAAATTCGGAGGAAGCAATGAAAAGGAGATCCATGTACTAGTTGTTGATGTTTCCCCTTCCGGATTGAATATTAGGTCCCATTTGAGATTTCTCGTTGAAAGACCAACTTTGATGTGCGATATAAAAGGGTGATTTCGATAGAAGGTGTATGTAATCCTCCAATAGAGTCATCCTTATTAAAATATGTCTATTACTTAATATGTCATTGTTGTAATCACCATTCAATTCGCATTGTTTGGGGATCAGTTTGCAAAGATCTTGTATATCGGGCCAGCCATAAGAGAACTTACCAATGACTACATATTCCAAATTCTTATTGATGATCTGATTAACTTCTTCTTGTTCCCATATTACTTGTGGTTCTCCATGCAAGAAAGATATTGGTTTTAATGGTAGGGACTTAATGTGACCTTTTTGTTGCCGCAAAGAATGAACATATGTGGGTACTGCAGGGGCTACCAATAGGCCCTCCTCAGGTAGAGGTTGGCCCCTCACCGTGGCGGCCATCGAAAAGTAGGCAAAGTTAGGATTGACAGCGGCAGATTTTAGCTTTCTTTAGAGAGTTTTTTATCGATAGAACGTGCTTTAAGAGTTTTCAAATACAAATTGATTCCAAGCAAAAGAAGAAAAAAGAAATGACTTTTATGGGGTCACACATGAAATAAGGCTTTTTGTTACTCTTGAAAAAGAAAATTGGATTCTTCTAGAAATTAGTTTGATCACTAATCATAGAAATAACTTTGTCCTTAAAAATAACTAATATTTGAATTTGCAGACTCTCGGTGCACGATAGCGTGACTTGCTAACGTGAACCCACCAATCGGAATGGTGAGAGAACGAAAGAAGAATGAAATAACAAAGCAGGTGGTGACACCTACAAGGACAAAGAATGAGAATTTGGGGTACCCACAAGGGATGGAGATGAATCAAGGGAAAGAACCAATGGAACAGTGGCCACCTCTGCCTTCGAAGGAGGTGACACCTAAATTAGTTGTAGCCTTGGAGGTAAGCAATCAATAACCAATTTGGGTAGTGGAAATCAAGCAGGACCGAGCAAAACTCAACCAACTGAGCTTCAAGGGAGGGTTCTGCGAGATGATACACAGAGGAAGCTAGAACTGAATGATGGGCCAAACAAGAAATGGGTGAGTTTTTTCAACTCAAATCGAATATCAGCTAAAGGAGTATGTCTGAATTATGTCAACCCAACTATGTGAAATGGAGAATAGGTCATTAAGTAGAAGAAGAAAGAAATTGAAAAACCAATTGAGGAGTGTAAGCAAGGCCTAATCATGTATGTAGTTGGGGAATCTCCTATAGTTGTTGCAATTGAGAGATACATTCTTTTGCAGGTAAACACTGTAAGTAGACCTAAGGTGTACTATCACAATGATGGGTATTTCTTAGTTAGGTTTGCTAGTGTGGATGATAGGAATGAAGTGTTATACTCGGGGTCTCACATGCTAAACAATAAGCCCATAATAGTCAAAGTTTGAAGTGCTGAATTTGATTTTAATAAGGAGGTTCTACAAACGGTGCCAATATGGGTGAAGTATCCTAATTTACTTTTGAGTTGTTGGAGTCAGGATTCTCTTAGTAGAATTAGCAGTGGCTTAGGGGTTCCTCTGTATGCTAATGAATGTACGACTAAGGTTGATAGAATGTCTTTTGCCAGAGTACTAGTTGAAATGAATGTTGCCAGAGAATTGCTAAAGAAACTCAAAGTGAATGATCCAAATGGTAGAGTATTTGAGTATGTTATCCAGTATAAATGGATCCCAGAGTATTGTTCTAAATATATGCAAGTAGGACATCAATGCATTAGGAAGGAGGGATTTAAACCCAAGGCAGCTCCTAGGATGGTCAATAAATAGGTGCAGAAACAAATTACAAAGGCATAATACATATATTGGACCCTAAACTTGGCATCAAATTTTAACTTTGACCTCCAAATTTCATAGTGCACAAATAGACACTTTAACTATCCAATCTTTTAATAAATAAACACGTGAATCCTACTTGGCAAAACGCGTGATGTGCACGTATTATGAGCGAGTTAGGAGTAATTTTCGAGTCCCACAACAGTAAAAACCTCCTTTTTTCGGCCAGCAAACACCACTTGAAACCACCCAAAACCTCCATTCATTTTCTTCTTCTCCTCTCCGCTCATGCCACCACCAGCGAGCCGGCTTCAACCTCAAACAACCAGCAGCTCCCAACTCCAAACACCTCCAACCCAGTTGTTCTCCTTCTTCCTCCACACCGGAGCACAACCCATGAAGCGAACGAGCTTCGAGCTCGCTAAACCCACCAAATACCCGACCCCAAACCCATCAGATCCGCCATCTCCGGCGAGAATTATCATGAAACAACACTGCTGCAACCAGCAGCTCAAACCAGACACAAAACAGCAACCAAATGACCCCTCAAACCTCATGAAAACAGACCCAACAACCACAAACACCTAAACCAAGAAGCCAGACAATAGGAGGAATTAATTTTGATTCTTGTATATAAATTAAAATTAATTTTGATTTTTTTAGTTCTAAAATGGACGTGTAAAATATTTAATTAGTTGGCAGCCATTGAGTAGCTCACTAATACACGTGGGAGCGTTTGCATTGCACGCTCTTTGGCTCCGAAAATCGTGTGTTTATTTATTTAAAGGTAGAATAGTTAAAGTGCCTATTTGTGCACTATGAAAGCTGGAGGTCAAAGTTAAAATTTGAAGCCAAGTTTAGGGTCCAATATATGTATTATGCCAATTACAAATGTACAGATGGGTGGATTGAAACCAATAACTGAGACAAATGAATTAGTGAATATGACAAATGAAAGAAGGAAGGAACAAGAAAGAGATGATGCAGGGCCTGACAACTAAGTCCAAAAACAACAACTAGAGGTAAATCAGACACACAAAACACAATATACGAGGTAAGGGTGGTAAATGGATTCAAAATATTAAGGAGCATGGAGCAGGACCCAAAAAAAATAGGACATACAGAGGGTGGAGGTGGAAGACATGGGAGACAATTGAAAGTTATCACATGAAGTTGGTTACATGGAACATAACAGGGCTAAATAAACTTCATAAACAAAAGGAACTTAAATTGTTTATGAAGGAGAATAATGTAGGTATTATAGAAGTATTAGAACATAAAGTTAAGGAAAAATTAGCTGAGAAAGTAATACAAAAAATAGCAACATGGTGGAAGTGGGAAGTAAACAATGAATATACTGATAAAGGAAGGACATGGTTAGTGTGGAACCCTAAAGTTCTTGACTGTAAAATCTTGAACAAATTTGATCAATATATACACAGTAGAGTGGAAGTGAAAAGAAACAACATGATATTTTGCTTGGTGGCAGTTTATGGATTACATATCATACACACAAGGAAACAATTATGGGAGGATCTGAAACAGCTGGTCTCAAATGTGCAGGTACCTATGTTATGTATGGGTGATTTTAATGATGTTTTATCATGTGATGATAGACTGCAAGGAAGACCAGTGCAAGAGGTAGAAATAAGAGATTTTAATGATTTTATACTGTAAGCTGGTATGATAGAATTGAAAGTAGGAGGAAGGGAATTTACTTGGTCTAATGGGAGCACATGTAACAAGATTGATCGAGCAGTGGTAAATGATGAGTGGATGATGAATATGAACCAATTAGAGATAACTGTTATGCAACCAGGTACATCTGATTATAATCCCTTAAGTCTGGAATTAGACAAGAGTGCAGGTATCAGGCATTGGGTGCCTTCAAGCTTTTTAATTGTATTGCTAACTATCTTGAATTCCTAAAAATAGTGGAAAAAGTATGGAATGGAGGACATAAAAGGGATATGAGGGAAGTATGGCATATGCTCAAAAAAGTGAAAGCAAGTCTCAAGCAAATCAATAATAGAGAATTTAAAGGGTAAGGAAGAAAGTGAAAGATATTAGAGGCCAATTGAGAGCAATACATGAGGATACGAGGGATCCGATAGCAGTAACTTTGCACAGGGAACAGGAAAAGGACCTACAAAAAAACTTAGAGAAGTGGAGTGTCATTGAAGAGAGTGTCCTTAAATAGAAATCCAGGAACCAATGGCTGAAATTGGGTGATGCAAACAATGTTTATTTCTTTGCACAAATGAATAACAGGGTGGCTCAAAATACAATTAACAGTCTGATAACAACAAAAGGGAGTATAGCCAAATCACAAGAAGAAATAGAGAGAGAAGTGTGTACATTTTATAAAGAGTTACTTGGGAAGGTTTCCCAAAAGTTACCTAGTGTTAACATTGATACAATGGGGCATGTAAATACTTTGAATAGAGAACAACAATTACTACTAGCAGCAAAGGTGACAAAGAAGGAGGTGGAAAATGCTCCCAAGGACATACATGATATGAAGGCACCAGGAATTGATAGACTTAATGCATGTTTCTTTTAAAAGGCTTGGAAAGTGATTGGAGAAGATATCTTGATTGCAGTACTAAGATTTTTTGAAACTGGACACATGTATCAGCCCATTAATTATATAATAGTAACTCTCATCCCAAAAGTTGCCAGCCCAACAAGAATAGCAGAATATAGGCCTATCTCTTGTTGCACAGCAGTTTATAAGATCATTTCAAAAGTGATTACAACAAGGCTGCAGAAGGTAATGAGTTCATTAGTGGATCCAAATCAATCAGCTTTTGTGCCGTGAAGAGCAATAAATGACAATATCATCTTGAGCCATGAGCTAGTGAAAGGGTATATCAGGAAAGGTGTATATGCTAGATGTATGATAAAGGTTTATATGAAGAAAGCATATGACTCAATTTAATGGAGTTTTTTTGGAGCAAATACTATGCAAGATGAAGTTCTCAGCAACAGTGATTCAATGGATACTACAATGTGTCACCATAGTAACATACTCTTTCATGGTCAATGGGCAACCTACAAAATCATTCAAAGCTCAAAGAGGGGCTAGGCAAGGGGATCCTATGTCACCTTTCCTATTTGTGTTGTCTATGGATTATCTCACAAGGACTTTAAAGAAGCTGCATGCTATTCCAGAATTCTATTACCATCCCATGTGTAAGAAACAAAGAATAATTCAACTGAGTTTTGCTGATGAATTATTGATGTTCTGTAGGGGTGATATAAAGTATGTAAGACAATTATACAAGTACTTTATGGAGTTCTCAGGTGCATCAGGGATGGTGGCAAATATGGACAAAAGCAATGTCTATTTTAGAGGAGTAAAGCAAACAGTTCAAGATCAAATACTGTGGGAGTTGCAATTTGTGAAAGGAGTACTACCATTCAGTTACTTGGGGGTACCTTTGAGTACCAAAAGAATATATGTAGTCAAATGCAAGCCTTTTATTGATAAAATGTTGAATAGAGTTACAAGTTCGAACACAAAGTTCCTATCCTATGATGGTATAGCTCAATTGGTGAAGACTGTTTTGTTTTGTATCCAAACTTTTTGGGCACAAATATTTTCCCTATCTAAGAAGATTATATATGCTATTGAGAGCATCCGTAGGAAGTTTCTATGGACAGGGAATGTAGAGGCTTCAAGAAAAGCATTTATTGCCTGGGAAAAGTTATGTTGGCCCTATGTATTTTCTTGATGTGTTCACCTGGAATAATGCAGCCATTGGTAAAATGTTGTAGAATCTATGCAAAAAGAAGGATAAACTATGGATACATAGTTATTATGGGCAAGAGGGGATCTGGGGAAAACTGGTAAAACAAGCATCATGGCTAGTGCAAAGAATATTTAAAGCTCACAAACACTTGTTAGCTGCTGGATATAATGAACAAAGGCTAATACACAAATGGAACAGTTTTCTATTAAAGAAGTATATGGAAAGATGAGAAGAGATACTGAGAAAATGGACTGGAGGAAACTTGTATGGTTAAATTATGGGGCACCCAAGTGGATCTTTATGCCATCGATCTATCGCACTTCACAGAAGACTTTCAACAAAAGATAGAATGGTAAATGGGGGATAACAAATGTCTTGACATGTCCAATGTGTCGACTAGAAGATGAAGATATTGATCACATGTTTTTTGGTTGCTCTTTCAATGTTGGAATATGGAATAGATTGTTGGCTTGGCAAGGAATACGCATAACAGGATTGGATTGGATTGGCAAGGAGAAATACAATGGGCAATCAAACATATGACAAGCAAGAATAGTACAACACAAGTATACAAAATGACTTTGGCTGGTATGATTTACCACCTATAAAGGGAACGCAACTACAAAATTTTCCAAAACAAAAAGAGGGATGAGGATAAGGCTTATTACACGAGAAATACATGGTCGAGGATCCCGACAGAGGAAGCTAAGTAGTAGACTACAAGAGCTAAATGTATATCTATAATAGAGATAGTAAGTAAGTCTTAGGGCTAATTTGTCCAAGTCTGCTATTTGCTTTGTAATGCTCCACTTTGGTTAATAAAATTTTATTTACCAAAAAAACTTTGTCCTTAAATAAAATTAAAATTACAAAATTGTCATTGGTCGTTCCAATCTTGGCTCAAATTCTGTATATACAAAATTAGGTTCATATTTATCAAACGTAACAAAAAAAATCAATTTGCAAAACATAACAAGAATATTTTTACAAAACACATACAAAAATCTTGCTGAAGGCTTGAAAAATTCATTCCAAATATCACTCTAAAACATAAAAAAAAATGTGTATGAAATTGGTATAAAATATGTATGTTTCGCTCGAGAATTAGAATTTCACTCACAATTTTCATGTATGTAAGGTGTATAGATTTTGTATAAATCATGTATACAATTATATAAAGCTTGTATTGATTTCTAAAAATTTAATACAACTACGACAACATTGTATACAACTTTCATACAAATTTAATACAACTGAAAGAACATACAAAATTTAATATACGATTTCATTTGACTTATCATATAACTCATACAATTTTAAAATTTGATGCGATTTAATTATAAAGTGTGATTTTTTCTTATAATTATAACTATGCTATTTCTCCTAATATCCACAAAATAATCAACAGAAACTTTCTCAATTGTCCATGATGAAAAAGTTAAAACCAATTATCCCTTTTTAGTGTCATCATTTAGGTACCTTCATTATAAATGGACCCAAACTCCATTCGACAATGAAACATAAAGGATGACAAATATTAGTTTCAACTTTTTCTTATTCTTGAAACTCATTTCACGCAACTAAAACATATTATATTTTTTCTTTAAAAATACTTTTCTAGAAAATTATTTTTTTACAAATTAAGTTGTTTTTTTACTTATATTTTAGTATTTGAGAAGTAAGTAAAGAATTTTATCTCAAAAAAATTTATATGTAATGTAACATAACATTATAGAGGTGGGAGTAGGCAGTGGCGGATCTAGTATTCTAAGGTTGTGGGTGCTCTGAAAGAGGTGGAGTCAAAAATATAAAAAAAATACCTGTTAACAGTGAGATTCGAACTCAAACTCAACAGCACTATATGTAGACACGTAATTTTTTACCGAACTTAAGTTTTACACCATTTTTAGAGCTTAAATATTGTATAAAAATCTAACTAAATATTTTTACTTTTATCTTATTTTATTAAGTTTATTTTAAAAGATTTGAAAATAACAAAAATAGAATCACTTTTTAAGGTAAGTTTTATTTTCAATTGTTTATGTTGGTCAGCATTTTAATATTATATTATATTCTACCTTGGAATGGCCACATTAAACAATTTTTGTTTGTCTATCCGTTGGAGCATCTACGGGATCATTGCCTGCAATGGATAAACATTTGTGCCTTAGTGGATAATTAATAACCAAAGGCATTATTGCATTAGCCTTTGTGATGAACGTTTCTGTGAACGTTGGAAAGCTGGCCGTTGTGCCAATGCACGTTAGAGGCATTGGTTACCCCTCTCATTATTCCATTTTTAATTACTCCATTATCCTCGTAACCTATGTAACGCTTAAGACCATTATCTTCACTATTTACTACACCATTATCTTCCTATTCATTGCTAGGAAGACTTCTTCTAGTATAAATAGTGGTGATCTTCATTTGGTTTAGAGAACACACAAGGAAAATATAGAGTGCATAAAGTTTGTCAAAAAGAGAGTTCTTATTAGTTGAAGGGAGGTGTTCTTTTTTGTGGAGCTTTGGACTCAAATTTTGTCCAGAGTTATTAAGTTATACTTTGTGAAGGATGTTGTATCATGGAGGGGACAAGTCAAGAAGGACTACTGCTGGACCGGTGAAAACATTTGTTGCAGTGGGCTTGAATCTCCTTAAAGAGAGCGAGATATCCGCGCCTCCGCCTGAAGAGATTTATTTTCTTCATTTTATTTTCAATTGTAATCTTGTAGTTTTGTTGTCTTGTAAGTTTTCACTAACAATTTTAAGGAGATTCAGAAAATGGCTACAATTGAAAAAACCGCGGATGTCAAGATGAGAGACCTTAACAAGCTATTTCGGTTCAATGGTATCCATTTCAAAAGATGAAAAGGTAAAGTATTTTTCTACTTAAATCTTCTCAATATTTCTTATGTGTTAACTGAGAAAAATCCTAATAAAATTGATGACACCTCCATCTCCCATTACCCAACTCACCACACTCCCTCACACTACCACCCCACACTCCCCCACACTACCAAAAAATCTGCACCAAAACACACACACACGTACAGTATAAAAAAAAAAAAAAGCATTTCCCCACTCTACAACATGACCACAACACTCCCCCACTCACAACCTATATACATACACTTACACTACTCCTAACAGACACACACGCATACCTACATAAAGACCTCTGCACACAACAAAAAAAAGACACAGACAACACACACAAAAAACATACAAAAAAAAAAAAAAAAATACACTATACATTCATACCAAAAGATACTCGTACGTATAGAAAAAAAATATCAACATTAAAACGTTTTTTAATTCCTTCCAACCCCACACTTAGAGGTTGAGTTTGAGGTTTATTTTCGTGGTTTCGAGTTCGTGGCTCCTTATTAGGATTGTTTCTTTTCGTGAATTGAATTTTCGCAAGAGGTACCATTTAATCTTTTCATTGTATAATTTGATTTCATTACTATAGAAGATGTGATTCTAATATCATGAAGTTGCTCATGTGTGTTTAATTTTAGCATTATAATATTGAAATTTGTTTGAACCTTTTATATCATTAAATTTAGAAATAAAATTGTATAACTTGTGATTATTTGTTTTGGTGCTTGTGCCTTCTTAATTTTGATGAATTATTTGTTGAGTTGTGTTCAAATAAGTGATAAGTTATTTTTGTGCAATAATATGGGTGTTGCTTTTATCTTTTGAGTGCAAACTTAGTTTTTTTTTTTTTAATAAATAAATATATAAAATAAAAACTAATAAGAAAATTTCAACAGTGAGTAATAACTATTGTGCACATGTTTATGATGAAATAATAATATTATTACTAATATTATTATTATTACTAATATTATTATTATTATTGTGGTCGGTGGTAGTTCGGCACCACTTGATTCACGCTTAAAATTGGCAGACTAATTTTTGTAGGCAAATTTAGATACGCTAAAAATGGTTTCAATTAAGAATGTGGTTACACATCTTCTTTGAAACACTTAAAAGAAATTCAAGGATGTGGTGGTGCACCTTGACCAAATTATTTAATAATTAATTTTTAGTAATTTAAATCAAGAGGTGTAAATTGAGATTATTAGGTGTGAGGTACTCGAGAGAAAAAGGCAGTTATGCCTCTAAATGTCAAGACCAAGAATGCGGTTACGCATCTAGGTTCAGACTAATAAAAATTCAACAATAAAAAAATAAGCAAATCAAGGCCTATAATAATGTATCCAAAATAATAATAATAATAATAATTTAACATAAGTATAAGTCAATAAAAGCGACCGTGCTAGAACCACGGGACTCGAGGGATGCCTAATACCTTCCCCTCGGTCAACATAATTCCTTACCTAAATTTCTAGATTCGCAGACCAAAATAAAGAGTCATTTCCTTTTGGTTAGGGATTAAAAAGAAAAGGTGACTTGAAACACCATAACTCAATTCCAAGTGGCGACTCTATAAAAATAAAATAATCTCTTAATCAATACGGTCACTTAAATTGGAAAAACTCTTACCGCCGTGCGAAAAAAAGGGGTGTGACACTATAAGAGCCTTAAGCTCCCATCAAGAGTCAATGGCCCGATCAAATCATTTATTCATTGGGTGCTCTATGTTAATTTTATACAATACCTATTAATTTCTATATGGATATATATATATATATATTCTGAGACGAAGTTAATGGGGGTGCTCGAGCACCCGACGGACTCCATGTGGATCCGCCCCTGGGAGTGGGGTACCAGATGTAACGAGGGTGACGGGGTGGGATAGTCAAGGATGAGTAAGGGTTGGGGGCATTAGGGGTGTGGATAATACAGTAAACATAGAATGTCATTGATAAAACTTGTTTTTCCTACTTTTCATCAAAAAAATCATTTTCTTCATTTTTAAGGAACTTGTTTTCCTAGTGAAAATATTTTCCAAAAATGAAAAAACAAGAGAACATATTTCAAAAAAACATTTTCCTTTCCTACCAAATACACTCTTAATTAAAACTAAAACCAATTTGATAGGGACATAAAACAAAATCAATTTTAAATTTCTGAAATAATTTATGGGAAATATTAAAACATAGTCAATAAAGACTGTTAACTGAGAGTGCATATTTTAAAATGGCACATCCCTTTCATAATTAAAAAAAAATTGATGTGTGTCAACATCATTCCACCTCGACATTTTAATTTTTTAAATATCAACTCACTTTTCTTGGAAAATCAGGTGATTATATAATTCATACTCTTTGCGTATCACCAACTCTCCTGATAAGTCTACTATTTCTTTTTTGTTTAGGAAATTTAAATTTTTATTTATTAAAAAACTTTATTTTAGTCGATTAATCTTTTTCATAAGAAAATAATACATGAACTCTGTAAAAATAAATTATAAATATATTTTTCTATTCAATTTATAAGTAGATATAAAAGTCAATTTCCTTTTCTCCCTTCTCCTTCATTATCCCACTTTGTAATGATTTTTTAAAAATAAATAGTCTTTGTTTCAAAAGAAATTTAGTGCATGTTTGGCCATGCGATATGGAATCATGATATGGTATCATAATATAGAATCATGAGATGAAATTGAAGTTTTGTTTGGACATGCGATATGAAATTTTTGTGTTATATATTTTCTCATACTCATAAAAATCTCATAAGTTGTAAAACTATTAAAATAGCTCCAATTGTTTATTTAATCTTACCAAATAAACAAAAATTTATAAAATCGCATAATAAATTATTACAAAGCTATTTGTTTCCCACTTAAGTAACTGTTTCATCAAACTTTAATTCAATAAAAAAAATTGAACATAAATTGTAGTGTACTAATCTTTAATATAATCCTCCCACATAGTACGGACAATTTCCTCACGTTGAACTTGCATTTCTCAATCATGTGACCGAGAAGACGAACCAACATTGTTACTTTGAGCTATTTGTTGGTCAATATCATCCGCAACTATATTTTCATACGCATAGACAATAAATATTTCATCAGTACTTTGGTATTCTCGCAAATAATTATGTAACACTGCACAAGATATGACAATTTTCACTTGTGTATCAATATCATAATGGTTCATGCCTTGTTTCAGTATTCTAAATCTAGTTTTCCAAGCTCCAAAAGTTCGTTCAATCACATTGCGCAGAGATGAATGCCTATAATTAAACAGATCTTTGGCATTTTGAGACTCTCTTTCACTTCCTCGGTAATCTTACAAATGATAGCGTAGTCCTTTGTATGGAGCTAAAAATCCTTTTGTGTTTCGGAAACCAACATCAACAACATAATATTTATCTACCAACAAACATTTTATAAAGAATTACTAAAAGCATATGTGACGTAAATGAGACAACTTTGTGTAAATAAATAATATTTATTCTAAGGATGTAATTTAAAGTTACCATGTGGCGGAAATGGAAATTGTGACGTTGGTTCAACAAGTGCATTCTCAAGTACTTTACTATCATGTGCAGTACCTTTCCAACCAGCAGCAATAAAGGTAAATCACATATCAAAATCACAAGCACAGACATTTTGTGATGTTCTTTCTTTGCGATTACGATATACTTGTTGCACTGCTTTAGGAACCTCCCCTTCTATATATGTTCCATCAATCGCACCAAACGGTAGAAGTAATAAATTAAGTGTTGGAGTAAATAAACAGAACAAATTTATTATTCAACAATCGGTTGGTGTGAGTTAAAGTGACTATATGTTGGTGAAAATAATAAATTTATGTCGGTCAGAATAATAAATTTTAAAAAGTAATGA
>JAKRZT010029200.1:0-12206 GCA_029582215.1 Solanum sparsipilum | reverse complement strand
ACTCTCTATTTCACTTTTTCATTATTTTATTATTATTTCTATTACTTTCTAATTAACATATTATTTTACATATAATTCCATTAATTAAATATCTAATAATCATAATTCTTTTTTAAATGTAATATAATATTTAAAAAATATTATTTAATATATACTATTTTAATTTCAAATTAATAGCATTTTATTTTATTTTTTCTAATTTTCGTGAATAATAAAAATTTATTTTATTATTAATTTTCATTATAAAGAATACGCAAAATTAAAATGGCAAGATGAAAAAATTTAATTTAAAAATACAATACATGATATGATAATTTAAATACAAGATAACAATACAATACATAACATAATAATTTAAATACAAGATAACAATATAATACAATACATAACATAATAATTTAAATACAAAATAAAATACATAACATAATAATTAACTGATCACAACAATAATTTAGAAATTCGGTAGGTCGTTTTCAGATTTAGCACTATTCGAAAAAAAATTAGGATATGATTCCAAGAATTGTTGCGATTGTGGTTGCGATTGCGGTTGTGACTGCGGTTGTGATTGTCGATTTCTTTTTTCAAGTATTCGTTGTTGTTCTCGTTGCAGGTAATCACGAACATTTGGATCACTAATAGTTTCTACTGTAGAGGTTTTTGGTGAGCGATATTTGAGATCACCAACACCTAACGATGTTGTGAGGTATCTACACATTAGTGAGCAGCGTGGTTTCCCAGGAATGTTAGGTAGTCTAGATTGCATGCACTGGAAATGGAAAAATTGTCCAACGGCATGGGCTGGGCAATACGCAGGTCGTAGTGGATCACCAACAATTATTCTTGAAGTTTTTGCTGATTATGACCTTTGGATATGGCGTGCTTATTTTGATTTGCCTGACACCAATAACGATATTAATGTTTTAGAGTCATCACATTTATTTTTCAATCTTGCTAGCGGTATTATGCCTCCTGCCCATTATGTTATTCAAGGAAAAAAATACGATATGGGTTATTACTTAGTTGATGGTATATATCCTAAATGATCTACAATAATTCAAACTATTCGTGATCCTCATTCCCAAAAGAAGAAATATTTCGCGATGAAACAAGAATCGTGCCGAAAAGATGTTAAACGTGCATTCAGAGTTTTGCAATTATTGCAGAACCGTCACGGTTTTGGAGAAAGGAAGTGCTACATGATATAATGAGTACATGTATTATACTGCATAATATGATAATTGAGGATGAACGTGATCTCAATGCACCAATTCAAGATGTCGTAGAGGTTCCAACTCCAACTATAGCGTGGTAGATGAAAATCTCCGGTTTGAACAATTTTTAACTAGACATAAAAAAATTAAGGACAAAAATGCTCATTTTGAACTCCGTAATGCATTAATAGAGCATTTATGGGAGCAACGTAATAATTTTGAAAATTGAGTATTTATGTAATTGTATGTCACTTTTATTTGAATTTGTCCCCTAATTTATGTATTATATTATATTTTCTTGCAATTTATGTTATTTAAAAATTTAGAATAAAATATAATTTCATATCACATTAAAAATTATATAAAGTAATTATTTGGGAAAAAAAGAAATAAAGGATTTATATTATGAAATAAGAAAATAAGAATGAAATAGAAATAATAATATAATATTGAGGAGAGAGAAAAATATTCCTATTTAGAGAGTAAAATAGAGAATTGGGTTAAAGTTGGTTGTCTGAAAAAATAAAGAACTCTATATTTGGAGAGTAAAATGGAGGATTGGGTTGGAGATGCCCTTAGACCATCTCCAACCCACTCTATTTTACTCTCCATTCTCTATATTTGGAGAGTAAAATAGAGAATTGGGTCTCCAACCACTCTCTAAAAAGCTCTCTATTCTCTATTTATAGAGAGGTGAATAGTAATTCTTTGGAGAACTACTATTCACCTCTCTATTTCACTTTTTCATTATTTTAATATTATTTCTATTATTTGTAACTAACATATTATTTTTCATATAAGGCCTATTAAATAAATTTCTAATATTCGTAATTCTTTTTAAATATAGTACAACACTTTAAAAAATATGTTATTTAATATATACTACTTTCATCCCGAATTAACAATATTTTAAATATTTTTTTTCAATTTTCGTCACTTTAAGAGATAATTTGATATTATTATTGATTTTCACTACGAAGAATGCACAAAATTTAAATGATAAAATGAAAAATTTAATTTAAAAATACAATACATGGCATAATAAATTTAAATACAAGATAACAATACAATACAATACAAAGCATAATGTTTTTCACAACAATAATTTAGTAATCCGGCAGGTCGTTTTTAGATTTAACAATATTCGGAAAAAAGATAGTGTATCATCTAGAAAATTGTTGTGTTTGTGATTGCGGTTGTGCTTGTTGATTTCTTTTTTCAATTTTTCCTAGTTGTTCTTTAAAATTTACAATAAAATATAATTTTATATTAAATAAAGAATTAAAAAAAATTTATATTACATGAAAATTATATAGGGTGATTATTTTGAAAAAAGAAAGAACGGATTTATATTATGAAATAAGAAAATGAAATAGAAATAAAAATATAATATTGAGGAGAGAGAAGAAGATTCTTTTTTAGAGAGTAAAATAGAGAATTGGTTGTCTGAAAAAATAGAGTATTCTATATTTAGAGAGTAAAATAGAGTGTAGGATTGGAGATGCCCTTACAAGACGTTCCATAACTTTATAGTTTATACGGGGAATAAATGTACTCTCTCTATCCCAATTTATGTGACACATTTCACTTTTCGAGAGTCAAATAGTTTAAGTTTGACCGAGAATTTGCTCGTGAAATCTTCAAATTTTTTAAAATGAAATTTATAGATTTGTAAACTACATAAAAAGTACTATAAGTCTCAATAATTGATAATTCAAAATACTTAAAAAATATAGAAAAAATTTACGGTCAAAGATAGACTTATTTGAATCTCGAAATCTGAAATGTGTCACATAAATTGGGACAAAAGGAGTAATACATAAATATGCCCTTTAACTTGGCTTTAATTTACATTTATGCTCTTCAACTTTGAGTGCATAAACAGACACTTAAACTTGAATAAAATTGAACAAATAAATACACACATTTTATATGTCATCTTACATGACA
Organism: Solanum sparsipilum; assembly: GCA_029582215.1. NCBI lineage: Eukaryota > Viridiplantae > Streptophyta > Magnoliopsida > Solanales > Solanaceae > Solanum > Solanum sparsipilum. Next base: position 9,045 of record JAKRZT010029200.1, on the reverse strand, counting down.
ATTTGCATTTTATGTGGTGTTCCTACGTATATTATGCCACGTAGAATTCATGTATCTATTTGTTCAACTTTATACAAGTTTAAATCTATCTATGAACACTTAAAGTTGGAGGACATATCACTTGTATATGTTATGCCTTTTTTTTAACTTTGAAAGATAAAAAGTAGGTTTGAAATTGATTTCATAAAAACAAACAAATTAGCTAGTACGAAATAAATTTAAATAAGAAAAAGGAAGTAAATATGAAATGGTAAAAAGAGACCAAGTATGTAGGCTATACAAAAAATAAAAAAAAAAGTGGTCAAGTATTTATAGAAGACAAAAAATCTCCAAGTGCATAAAAAAATTAAAGATAAAAATAAAATTAAGTGCTAATAGTAAAAAAGATTCAAACTTTAAATGTAACATATTTGGATTTTGTATAATAATATATTTTTATTATTATATTAGTAAATTATTTAAGTTTGTTATAACTGTGCTATAAGCGCGGATAAATTTACTAGTGTAACAGTATACTGTTCCTATAATATATAGGGTTTTGATTAACTCTTTCACTGTCAGTTGTTACAACAACCGGCAGTTTGTCAATTCCCCTGCAACGTCCATGCCATGGGGACAAGCTCAGCTGACATGTTGTCTGTATGCCTCATTCGCAAAATACTCTGTTATCTTAGTTATGGCGAAGCAACGCGGATGAGAATTCTCTCGAAAACATGGTTACAAGCCTGGTTAGATCTTCCCAACTTGGAATTCGAAGGCATTTCGGGCAAAAGCATAACAATAGTGGATGAAATCACTAACAGATATAGGGACGGAAATATTCTTATTGACAAGTTTGAATTTCACAACTATACAAAGCCTGATCATATTTACCCTCTGATTGATAGGTGGCTCGACATTGTTCTTCGAAATGGTGTAAGACATCTTGTCTATAGAGATGTTAGATATTCAACATCATACTCCTTCCCTATTTTAAAATTCATGGAGTCGAATTTTTTACGAGAACTAATCCTGACGGGTTGTGATCTGATGCATAATTCATTATCTAGTATTAGTTATGTGGCTAAGTCTCATTCTTTGAGAAAACTTTCTCTATCTTGTGTTCGGTTAGATATGAACATCCTTCAAACTCTACTGAATAGTTGTCCCTTTATTGTCGATTTAATCATTGAGCATTGTACTGGGCTGAAAAATATTGAGCTTTTGAATCTTTGTAATATTAGGTCACTTACCATTCGTATTCACCAACCCGTTACAATCCAAGCACCAGCTCTTGAACACTTGTCTTATTCTAGTTATTGTTTGAAATAGTTGCATATTATTAACTATGAGAATCTGAAATCTTTAGAGATATCGAATACGGAGGTATCTTATAGATATCTCAACAACCTTATTTCAATACCTTACTGTCTTGAGAGATTGATATTAGCTAACAATACCGTAAGTAAGTTTGACGTTTGCAGGAGTCAATCCCTAAGGGTCTTAAAGATTCGGAATTGTAAGATCATCGGAGCTATTGATGCTCCAAATTTGCGATTATTTGAGTATAAAGGACGTGTTATTCCTCAGCTTAAATTTGTACAAGAATCAAGACAATTGAAGCACTCACAAATCATTCTTGATCCCTTGTACAATTTAGATGCAGCATGGTTTTGTGAGTTGAGGAAATTTCTATCAGATTCGACTTCTTGGTCTCACGTTACCCTTTGTTTCCTCAAATGCAATGAGATTAACCTGAAAAGTTTTCAGCTGCAGTGTAGAGCTGTTACACCCAAAGTGGACGTTTTAGATGCAAAATTTTTAATGCCGACTGGGGAGTGCCCCACGTTTGTTGATGCCTTGCTGTGGAGTTGTCGTCCTAGGAAACTCAATCTACAATCAACAAGTGAAATGTTTACATGTTTTGTGAATTGTTTGAGGGAGATGAAGAATTTGAGTCATGGCCAATTAAAAGAAGCAAAAGTCTATAAATTTGATCAGAAAAGTCAGAGTTGGCATTGTGTAGAACACAAAAGAGGAGGAGAGCTCTCAATAAGGACTGTTAGCAAGTTGGAAAAATATTTCTTTTTATTAGATTGGTGATGCAGTTTATTTTATTGCAAATTGAATACCCTTATTCTTAGAAGTAACAAACTGCAATTCAATTTTTTCGCAGCAAACTGGTTTTCATCAAATAAATGCAGAGAGCTTTACTTCTGTTTTATCTTCTATCGGAGGTTCTTTTGCAGTCGTAAATTTTGATTTGTTAACGTTACCTTGATACTTCGATTTGATATGTTAGTCACAGAATCTATTGAGCTATAATACTCAAATAAGAGATCCCAGTGTAATACTTGAATCACACTCAAATCTGCTGGTGCATAGTAACAATTTTGTCTTAGTACTCACTTTGGTATTTTTGGTTAACCGTGGTACCTAGGCCAACTTGAGCGCACCTAGACAAATTCCATGGGATATATCTCACCTCTCACTAACAACAGATACTAGATAACCCTGTCCATCAAGGCTAGAATAAACTGGAAGAAATCAAAAGTTAACTCTGTCCGCTAAGACTAGAAATCATTGTGTTTTTGTCTCCGTTGGGATTTGAAACCTCATTGTGCTTAACATAGTAAATTGGCCACTAGATCACACCATTGAGTGCGTTTTGGTACTTAAGTAGTGCAAACTAGTACTAAGACGATTAAACGTAGTTTAGCATCGTATATATCTCTTTTTAGCACCCAACAAAGTCCAAGGTACTCTGCTTTCCCTCTTCTTAGATGTAATCAGATTAGTTTCTTCACCAGTATTCATTTTCCTTTGAGGGCGCTTTCGTTCTCCATTTTCATTTCATAATAATCCAACGCAGTTAGCTAATATGAAATAAATTTAAAGATGGAAAGGTAAAGAGAAAAAAAATGTAGGCTATACTAAAAAAAATTAGGCCAAATATTTATAAAAGAAAAAGAATCCCAAAGTGATAAAACTATTCACATAAAAATAAAATCAAGTGTTGATAATTAAACAAGATCCAATCTTGAAATCTTACATATTCGGAATTTTTTTTGTATAATGATATATTTTTATTATTATATTAGTAACCAATTGTTTAAGTTTGTTATAACTATTCTAAAAGCACGGATAAATTTACAAGTATTACCGTATACTGGGGTTTCTAGAATATATATATATATAGGGTTTGATTTACTTTTCCACTGTCACATCCACTGCAACTTCCAAAACATGGGGACAGCTGACATGTTGCCTATATGCCTCATTCGCAAAATACTCTGTTATCTTAGTTATGAAGAAGCATCTCGGATGAGAATTCTCTCCAAAACATGGCTACTAGCCTGGTTGGATCATCCCAACTTGGAATTCACAGTCTCGTCGGGCAAAACCATAACAATAGTGGATCATGTCATGGAGAGATATAAGAACAGAAATATTCCTATTGACAAGTTTGAATTACACAACTCTATAAAGTCTGATCATATTTTTCCTCTGATTGATAGGTGGCTCGGTATTGCTCTTCAAAATGGTGTAAGACATCTAGAGTACAAAGATGTTGAACTTTCAACATCATACCCCTTCCCTATTTTTAAATTCTTGGAAGCAAATTTTTTACGAGAACTGGTCCTGACGGGTTGTGATCTGATGCATGTTTCGTTATCTAGTGCTAGTGAAGCGGTGACGTGTCATTCTTTGAGAAATCTTTCTCTATCTCTTGTACACTTAGACAATAACATGCTTCAGACTATACTCAGTAGTTGTCCCTTCATTGTTGATTTAATCATTGGGTATTGTAGTAGGCTGAAAAATATTGAGATCCGGAATCTTCCAAATATCAGGTCTCTTGTCATTGGTAATGACCAACCCGTTAAAATCCAAGCACCGTCTCTTGAATACTTGTATTATAGTAGTTCTTGTTTGAATAAATTGAATATTGTTGAACATAAGAATCTGAAAACTTTAGATATATCATGTACAGAGATATCTGATGTATATCTCAACCACCTTATCTCCATACCTTACTGCCTGGAGAAACTGATATTAGCTAACATTGCTTTTGGAAGATTCGACATTTGCAGGAGTCAATCCCTAAAGGTGTTAAAGATTCATAATTGCAAGATCATAGGAGCAATTGATGCTCCAAATTTGGTTTTGCTTGAGTATAAAGGACAAGATATTCCTCAGCTTAAATTTGCTCAAGAATCAAGACAATTGAGGCAATCACAAATGATTCTTTATCCCTTGTTCAATGTAGATTCGGCATGGTTTTGTCAGTTGAGGAAATCTTTATCAGATTCGACGATCTCTTGGTCTCAAGTTACCATTTACTTTCACAAATGCGAGGAGATCAACATGATAGATTTGCTACTGCAACCTAGAGTTGCTATCCCCAAAGTGGACATTTTAGATGTAAATTTTTCAAGGCCGAATTGGGAGTTCCCGACATTTGTTGATGCCTTGCTGTGGAGTTGTCATCCCAGGAAACTTAATCTACAATCAACAACTACAATTTTTACATGTTTCATGAATCGTTTCATGCAGATGAAGAATTTGCGTCATGGTCAATTAAAAGAAGCAAAAGCCTACAAATTTGATCAGAAAAGTCAGAGTTGGCATCCTGTAGAACACAAAAGAGGAAGAGATTTCCCAATAAGGACCAGTAGCAAGTCAAAGAAATATTTCTTCTTATTAGATTGGTGATGGAGTATATTCTATTGCAAATCGAATGCCTTCAATTTTTCGCAGCAAAAAGTAATAAATGCAGAGAGATTTACTTCTTTTTTGTCTTCCATTAGAGGTTTTTTCCCAGTCGTAAAAATTTGATTTTGTTAATGTTAGCTTGATACTTGGAGCATTTTCTGATATTTGGATTTGATATGCTAGTCTGAGGCCAACTTATAGTTGTTATGTTGTACTTCAAAATCACAGAATCAATTGAGATATACTCAAATAAGAGATCTCACTGTGTTTGTCTTATAATTCTAAAAGTAGTTTCGCCTGTATGCAACTTATAGGCCTATTAATTTCATCTCGAGACCTCTGAAGTATGTACTTTGTTGAAAAGAGAAAGCTATGCTGCATATAAATCTAATTCAGACTTGTGATATCTGTGATCTTTGCATCGTTTCTTATTTGGTTGCAGTATAGAACCATTTAGCACCTTTTTTTGGGCCAACTTGAGATAACCGAGACTAATTCCATGAGATATTTGTCAACTCTCACTAACAATAGGTACCAGGGAACCTGTCCATCAAGGATAGAATAAACTGGAAGAAATCACCAGTTAACTCTATCTGCTAAGACTAGACATCACAGTGTTTTTGTCTCTGTTGAGATTTGAATTCGAGACCTCATGGTACTTAACACAGTTTATTGACCACTAGATCACACCTTTGGGTGCGTTTTCATACTCAAACTTAGTGGTGCATACTAGTACTAAGACGATTAAATGTAGTTATAGCACCCAACAAAGACCAAGGAACTCTGCTTTCCTTCTTCCTTCTTCGTAGATGCAATCAGATTAGTTTCTTCAGCTGTGTTCATTTTCCTTTAAGGGTGTTTTCGTTCTCCATTTTCATTTCTTAATAATCCCACTCATACGATCACATTGAGGTACTTACACTGACATCGGTTTCCTTTCAATAGTTTTCTTAACATTCTAGACCGTGTGATGCCTCAGGAAAATATATCCACTCTCGTTTATACCTATCTTGTCAAGTACTGTGAACGCAGCCCACTTCCAGTTCTAACTTCTTGCTGCTGGAAGCTAAATGTCATTGCGAAATCTATTTAAAATAAATAAAGCACAGAGCCAACTTTCCTACCTTTGAGTTCTGTTTGAAAATGTTTTCATAAAAATGAACAAGTTAGCTAGTATGGAATAGGTAAAAGAGACCAAATATGTAGGCTTATACTAAAAAAGAAAAAGTCCAAGTATTTAAAAAAGACAAAAAATCCCCGAGTGATAAAAAAATTAAAGATAACAATAAAATCAAGTGTTAATAATAAACATATTTGAATTTTCTATAATAATATATTTTCATCATTATATTGTAAGCTGTTATTTAAGTTTGTTATAACTGTTTGTTCTAAAAGCGTGGATAAATTTGGTAAGCTATTATTTAAGTTTGTTATAACAGTTCTAAAAGCGCGGATAAATTTACTAGTGCTAACAGTATAATAGGGTTCCTAGTAGAATATGTAGGGTTTTGATTTACTTTTTCACTGTCACTTACCCTGCAACTTCCAAGCCATGGGGACTGCTGACATGTTGCCTGTATGCCTCATTCGCAAAATACTCTGTTATCTTAGTTATCGAGAAGCATCCCGGATGAGAATTCTCTCCAAAACATGGCTACTAGCCTGGTTGGATCTTCCCAACTTGGAATTCTCGGGGAAAAGCATATCAATAGTGGATAATATCATGGAGAGATATAGGGACGGAAATATTCCTATTGACAAGTTTGAATTTGACAACTCTAAAAAGCCTGATCGTATTTCTGCTCTGATTGATAAATGGCTCGGCATTGCTCTTCAAAATGGTGTAAGACATCTAGTGTATAGAGATGTTACACATTCAAAAATATACCCCTTTCCTATTTTTAAATTCTTGGAAGCAAATTTTTTAGGAGAACTAGTCCTGATGGGTTGTGATCTGATGCATGTTTCATTATCTAATACTAGTAATGTGGTGATCTGTCGTTCTTTGAGAAAGCTTTCTCTATCTCGTGTACGCTTAGATAAGAACATGCTTCAGACTATACTCACTAGTTGTCCCTTCATTGTTGATTTAATCATCAGGAATTGTACTCGGCTGAAAAATGTTGAGCTCCGGAATCTTCCTAAGATCAAGTCACTTGCCATTGATATTGACCATCCCATTAAAATCGAAGCACCAACTCTTGAACACTTGTATTATTCTAGTTTTTGTTTGAATAAATTGAATATTGATAAATATAAGAATTTGAAATCTTTAGAGATATCATGTACGAAGATATCTGATATATATCTCAACCGCCTTATCTTCAGACCTTACTGCCTCGAGAAATTGGTATTAGCTAACATTTCTTTAGGAAGGTTTAACGTTTGCAGGAGTCGATCTCTAAAGGTCTTAAAGATTCATAATTGCAAGAAAATCGGAGCAATTTATGCTCCAAATTTGGTTTTGCTGGAGTATAAAGGACATGATATTCCTCAGCTTAAATTTGCACAAGAATCAAGACAATTGAAGCAGTCACAAATGATTCTTTATCCCTTGTTCAATGTAGACGCGGCATGGTTTTGTCAGCTGAGGCAATCTCTATCAGATTCGATCTCTTGGTCTCAAGTTACCATTTATTTTCACAAATACGAGGAGATCAACATGAATGATTTGCAGCTGCACTGTAGAGATGCTATCCCCAAAGTGGACGTTTTAGATGTAAATTTTTTAAGGCCTACTGGAGAGTGCTCGACGTTTGTGGATGCCTTGCTGTGGAGTTGTCGTCCCAGGAAATTCAACCTTCAATCAACAAGTGAAATGTTTACATGTTTCATGGATCGTTTGATGCATATGAAGAGTTTGAGACGCGCTCTTACTCATGAAATGGGTTGTTTGATGCATATGAAGAATTGGAGACGTGCTCTTTCTCATGAAAGGCATGGTCAATTAAAAGAGGTAAAAGTCTACAAATTTGATCAGAGAAATCAGAGTTGGCATCCTGTAGAACACAAAAGAGGAGAGCTCTCAATAAGGACCGTTAGCACGTTGGAGAAATATTTCTTTTTATTAGATTGGTGAAGCAGTTTATTCGCAATTTGAACTCCCTTAATTCTCTTAGAAGTAACGAAATGCACTTCAATTTTTCGCAGCAAAAACTGTTTTTTTTTATCAGATAAATGCAGAGAGCTTTACTTTTTTTAATCTTCTATCGGAGGTTTTTTTCTTAGTCGTAAAGTTTGATTTTGTTTATGTTAGCTTGATACTTGGATTTCTTTTAAGGGAAGGCAATATGAATTATTAGTTTTTGTGTAATCATTGGTTTAACTTGCCTAAGATCAGAATAGAGAAATATGATGTGAAACAGTATATTCCTCAACTTATAGCAACGGTATAGTTGTTTCTGTGTGACCTATAGGTCATAGATTTAAACAGTAGATTTAACTTGCCTAACATCAGAATAGAAAAATGAGAGGATCACTATAAACACGATCTACTACACCATTCTAAAGAGCAATGCCAAGACACTTATAAATCAGACAGAAAACTTCACAGAGTCTGAAACGTTGCATAATTTAAACTTATCGATAGGGACTTCTCCGTGATTCTATCCTTGTATATGGGATAGAATCATCTGTATTAACCCTAATGTGCAAGAGAATCTCCAAAATATAAAGGGCCATACAAAATTTATTTTAGTATAGTTTATTAACCTGAAATCCTTGTGAAACCAATATCATTTTTTACTTAATACAGATGAAAATAATTGATCATATAAAACACTCAGAATGGAGGGAGAATCACATTAGCCTAAATTTGTATTAGTTTTAACAACACAAAGTCCCACTGATACCTGCAACTATCTTTATCTGTCGAATTTCATGCTATCAATAGGAGTTGAATCAACAAATCATATAGACTGATTCAATGCAAAAACCACAAGTCTTGTAAAATGGACCTCGAGTTTCATGTTATCAATAGCAGATGCATAAGCATCAATGCAGTTAAGTTGTTCAAAGGTTTCATACCGAACAACTAGTCCCTTTTTGACAAACAAGAGGATCTATAACAAAAGCAGGTAATCACTGAGGCAATACGTGCCATAGTAAATGGTCAGAGAGACAACTTATACTCGATTTTGCCTTTGTCAAGCTGCCACAGGAACATATGAATCCTTATGTCACGCCCCGAGCCTACACCCTGGGCGGGACCGGCACTCGGAGACCATTGCTGGCCCCAAGCGAACCCTTGGCCTGGCTTTCTTAACTCAGCGGAAACCTTCTCAACAGAAAAACTCAATGCTATGCAGAGACATAAACAACTTAAATGATACATATCTGGCCAAAAAGGCA
>JAKRZT010029199.1:0-16506 GCA_029582215.1 Solanum sparsipilum | reverse complement strand
AATTGATGTTATAAACTGACTTTGATTGATGTTATATGAACTATTATGGATGAATTTATGTTGTATTGGTGGTTTCTTGAAGAATTCCCCATGAGACCCATGTTTCTCCTTCTTTTCCTAATTCTAACCCTAGTTTGTGTTGGATATTGATTGAAGGCTATGAATTGAATGTGATGTTTTGTAATTCATGTTTGTATGATGATTCTACCCTAGGTTATGTATAATTTCTATGAAATTAGGGTTGAGTCTTTGAATGAAGCCTTGAAGGCTACGAAGGGAATATGTCAATTGCTTATATTGATGTTGATTATGTTATTACTTCATGAATTACCTTGTATTATGTATTGGTTCTTAATTGCTTGGTAATTGAAGTATGGATGTCCCACGAAGGGTAAGAATGTATGGAGGTTGGTTCTTCTTTGAACTCAAGTATGAAAGGTGAATTACTTAGATTGTAATGATGCTATACCTAATGTGTTATTGTGGTATTGATGACCTAATTTCCTCATCCTTAACTCTCTACACTTGAATTAGCTATGAAGTATGTATGTATATTATGGTATGATTGCCATATGATTGAAAGGAAGTTCTCATGATTGTAGTGTAATATAAAGTGAAAGGTTTACTCACTTGCTAAGTTTCTCTAAAGTGAAAGGATTGTTACTCACTTTTGAACACATATGAGCTATTATGGTAAGATGTCTACATAATAGTCTAGTAAAGGCTAATGTGAACTTATGTGATGACTAAAGATGATTACTAAAGGGAATTAGATGCTTAGCACCGAAAGGGAATGTAAATGAGATGGGGGTCTCACGTTTAGTAAGTCCGGCTCCCCACATGGGTTTCCTCACGTTTAGCAAGTCCGGATTACCTACGGTATGTGTTTTCTCATGAGATGGAAACCCCCACGTTTAGTAAGTTAGGGTTTCTAGAAGCAATATCCTTGACCCTTAACTATGTGCCCACATAGGACTCTAGCTTAGTGGATCCACCTAGATAGCTATGTACGAATGGTTACACCTTAGGCAAGTGTTAACCCTCTCTTTTCGGTGTGGGAGTAGAACACCGGATTCCATGTAGCTCTCATGGTCTATGTCGATTATTGCAATATTTCCCTAATGTAAAAGTAAACGAAGTTATGAAAGGTGTGAACTCTTACTAGGGCTTTCTTGAGGGTTTCTACATAGTGTAAGGGAGGGTATGGGACTTCTCTTGCACATTGCACTTGTGGGATCCTAAGAGATGGTTGTAGTAGTGTTCTCTTATGATTTTGATGTTTATGACTTATGTATGTTGAAGATATGTTATGTATGATCATTATGAATATGGTAAGTTATGATGAAATATGACCTTATGAATGTATGTATGAAGTAGGTTGCTTAATTTGATACCTTGGTTAGAATAGGGTTATGGGGTTCTATTCTTTGCATTGCACTAGTATTGCTTGGGCTGTCTACATGTTGGGATAATATTATGTTGGTTTGGACTATGATACTTAATTTGTGTGCATATTGGATTTACTTGGCAAAAAGCATGTTTTGAATAAAATGTCTTTTTATGCATGTTTCAATGGGTTTTATGCATAGTAGCCATACTTAGTACGTGTGTTGTACTAACTTCTATGTTTAGATCTTTGCTTATGTTGAAAGACATTGTTGTACTTCCTATTTTCAAGACTTCTTATTAATGTAAGGCTAAGTCCCATTTTCGATACTTCTATGTCTAGATGGTGCATTGTGATGAAGTTAGATTCTATTTTACATATATGAAGTGAAGTTGAACTTCCAAAGTTAAAGTTTTAAATTTTCCATGATTTTATTCTATGATACATGTTATGATGAATGCTAAGGGCTTGTATAAGACCTCTTCATGGTCGAATACGCCGGTAACGACTAGGGGGTGCTCTCGGGTCATTACATTCATAGGAGATCAAGAAGAAGAAGTTTGGTGAGTCCTCATTGTATTCGAGGGCTCAACCACATGTCCCTTATTGTCTTTACTTTTATATTTTTAGATTTTTGTAAGGGCCGTGTCCTTATGTTTTGTATTAGAGAGTTTTATTCCAAGTTTAATAGATGGTTTGAGACATAGTGTCATAAATAGTCTTTCATATTATAAAGAGACTTTGATTGTAAGAAAAGTTTTAAATTCCGCACTATTTTTATCACCTATGCGATGAATGAATGCTATGAGGCTTGTATGCGACCCCTTCGGGGTCAATTACACTATGTTATGACTAGGGGGGGGGTGCTCTCGGGTCGTTACAAACGTGGTATCAGAGCATAAAATTTTAGGAATGTTTTTAGGATGTCTCAAAACCACATCTAGTAGAGTCTTGTTCATAAATGTGAAGCGTGCCACATTTATGAATATGAGGCTATGGGATGTTAAGAAAGTTTCACTTCTTCATTCTCCAAGTCGTGCCATAGATCTATAAGCTCTCTCTTATTCCTTGTCCGATGGTGTTTAGAGTATGACCACTTGAAGGGCTCTTGCTAGAAGGAGCGAGGGAAAAAGGTTGGTTGTGATGCCAACTATGGCTATGTGATTTGTGAGATTTTAGGTAATAGTTTGAAATGTTACCTTTTGTGTTAATAACGCTTCATAGTTACTTTTTTGTAGTGAAGGTTGGTTAGAAGAGGTTGAGTAGGCTTACTCTGAAATGGGAGATAGTGTGCCTACCTAACAATGTGATTGTGAGATTTTGTTTAGTTGATGATAGAACCCGTATAGCCAAATTGTTAGTTCCCAAATGAGCCTATCCGAGAGTGAAAACAGGGAAAAGCCTATGCCATAAGTTTGGATTAAGTTGTGTCTTAAAGTTGACCTTGAGGTTGCATGTACCACCTAGTTGAGATAAGAAAGAAGAGTGTAGGTGTTGACCAACTTTAAAGAGTTAGTTGTCTTTTAAGATTGATCTTAAGTATGGTCATTTTGAAGTAGGGTGCTTAGATAATACCAAGATGTGATGGGTTGGTAGATTCCACCAAAGGTGATGATAAGGGATGAAATGGTCTAGAATTATCTTGATCCAACCTTAGTAGAATTGAAAGAGACAAAGGTTTCATGGACAAAGCTCTTCTATGTTTCCCCTAAGGTTTAACCAAGAGAGGATGTCTAACCCCTAAGTATCAAAGAGTGAGTGGTAGTAGATCTTAAGGATTCCGGAATTCTATGGGTCAAAGATAGAGGAAGATCCTCTGGAGTTTGTAGGTGAGGTATCTAAGGTGATGAACATTGCATGAGGAATTCCAATAATACTTGTCTTTGTGACTTGGTAAATTGGATTTGGTGAACTTTTGTGTTATTCTTAGTATTCATGGGCTTAATTAAGGCCATATGTGGTTGATTGGTTTTATGATGTGTTGGAGGATTTGATGAATAAGTGGTGTTTAAGTGATGCCTAGAGATTTTGAGTGAGTAAACTCCTTTAAAGGAGGTTAGAAGTAAAATTCTCCATTGGTTAGAATCACCTTAAGGGATGGATATGAAAAGTTGAGTGTTCTAGAGGTTCATAGTTGGTTTGACTTGAAATTTTCACCTTAAGAGGTATAGTGAGTTTGAGGAGTTTAACCTTGGTTTGGTGCTCATATGAGACTTTGAATGGTGTTGTTAAGGTAGCTTGTGAGCAAGCGTGCTTAGATGTGAACCTCTCTAATTGTGAAGTACCTATTGTGATCTTAGACCAGCAAGTTAAGAAGTAAAAGAGTAAGAAGGTGCTTCCAATGAATATGTTGAGGAGTGGTATTTTAGTAAGGGTCTTAGTTGAAGGTGCTTAATTGGGAGGCCTAGGGTCAATGAGATGTACCAATATCCTTATGTTCCCTTCTATTCCTCCTCTAGCTTAAGATGATTAGTTCTCCTTGAATCATTTCTTGATTGAGGAGTCTTGGATGTTATGTGTGTCCTATAATTTCCTTGTTCCATAGAGTTACTTTTGCTAACCTTGGTAGGATTTGGATGCATGGTTATTAGACCTCTATTTGTTTTAGAGCCCGAAAAGGTTAAAATGAGCCTTGGTAAAACTTGAGTTTGTTAGGAAGGAGTAATATTTGACGTTTTTGTAAAAAGGGGCTCATTCCCAAGGGGGAGAACATGTGCTTGAGAAACTCATTGATTGAGAGTCCCGATATCCTCATTTTTTCTTCTATTCCTTTTCTAGCTTGAGATCAAGAGTTCCTTTTTGGGCATATTTTTATGTGTACGAGTCATGGGTGTTTTACCAATTTCCATGATCTCCTTAGGTTATGCATGTTTTTCAAAGATTCTTACTTAGTATAAAATGGATTTTTCATGATTTACATATTCCTCAGGTTGTTGTGCATCCTAGTATGGAGATATCATATTTGAATTCATTAGATGGTGTGATGAACATGCTTTGTTGTGTTTTGAAGAAATGGCACTTGGGCTCCATGTATCGTGTTGAGCTTGCTTTTGATGAGAAAAATGTAATTCCTCCTATGATTTTGTGATTAATGATGTTTAGAAGTGTTGGTATAGGCTCACTCCTAAGGGGGAGATGTTATGCCTAGCTGATATTGTTGTTATGTGCTTATATGTGCCAGGACTTCCTTATATAATGCATGTTCATGAAAACTTGTGCTTTTGAAAGGAAATGAGTTTATGTGAAATGTTTCCCTCATGTTGTGGTGCTTTGAGTAAAAGTTGCCTATTTGTACCTCATGAGAAGAATAAATGGACATGTTTTAGTTAGGAGATGGTAGTTCCTCCTCGAACAAGACAAGTTATGAGAATCTCATGCATAAATGGGTTGTTTAGATATAGTCCATACTTTCTTACTTTTGCATAGAACAAGTTGAATTGGAGTTGATTTTACCTGTTTTGAATATGTGCACATTGTGAATAGTGTATTTTGAGTTGTGCAATATTGTGATGTTTCATGCTTGTTTGGGCTGCTAGTCTTGAGTCTTTAATTCAAAAAGTGTTTCAAGTGTCATTCGAGGATGAATGTTCCTAAGGGGGAGATAATGTAACAACCCGGAAATCTAGTAAGACCAAGCTAGAGTCTAATGGAATCTAATAGGTGAAACTAGAGCCTCACATGTGAGTTTAAAGTTGGAAACTTGGTTTGTGTAGGCTTACTCCCAAGGGAGAGATAGTGTGCCTACTTAGCAAGGTTACTGTGTATTTATATGTTGCCATGATTTCCTTATATGCATGTTCATGAAAATGCTTAGGTCTTGTTAGAAAGGACTTATATGCATTGTTTTCCTCATGTTGCAGTGCATTGACTAGAGTTACATATAGACTTCATGAGATGGGTTATGAGCATGCCCTAATTTTGGGAGTTGAAAGATTCCTCCTTGAAATGAATGCTTTTTTAGAGTAAATTGTGTATGGGCTCCATGAGAGTATGTTAAGCATGTTATGATTAGGAGATGGTAGTTCCTCCTTGAATATGACTAGTTATGAAAATGTCATGCAAAAATGGGTTGTTTGATGAAGTTCCTACTTCCTTTTGTTGCATTGAGTATGTGTAATGAGAGTTGAAGTTTTCCTCCTTGTTTATGTGCATTAGATATGTTGCACGCATGATGGGCTGCTAGTCTAGAGTCGTTTCCTTTAAGAAGTGTTTAGAAAAGTCATTCGAGGATGAATGTTCCCAAGAGGGAGATATTGTAACACCCCGGAAAGTAGTAGACCTAACTAGTAGCCATAAGCTAGGGTACTAGAGTTTGATGCATGTTGATTAGAGTCGTAGATGAGATTTCCGTACTTAGAATGAGAGGTTTAGGGGTTAAGCGTCAAGGCATGTGTTACACCCCGTAATTTAGAAGACTACCTAAGGTTTATATAGGATTGCAAGGGCAAGTGCCAAGGTAAGGCGGTAAAGTCTTAGCCAAAAGCCAAGCCTGCCCAACCTTGTCCAGGCAGTGCCTAGGGTTCACGACCAGTGAAGGGGTCCGTGAACACCCCTTAGTTTTGTGGGAGGTCAAGCCTTGAGGCTTAACTACTATCCAAGGGACCACAAGCCACTTCACGACCAATAGTCATGACCACGACTCGTGGGAAGGCTCGTGGTCATGCCTTAGTTTTGAGGGAGTTTGGCAGGTTGAGGGGAGCCACTGGTCAAGGGACCATGGGCACCACCACCGGCCGTGGTTCCCTTGATGGCTCGTGAAAGGGGGCATGGCCCCTG
The DNA here is from genome assembly GCA_029582215.1 of Solanum sparsipilum. Taxonomy (NCBI): domain Eukaryota; kingdom Viridiplantae; phylum Streptophyta; class Magnoliopsida; order Solanales; family Solanaceae; genus Solanum; species Solanum sparsipilum. Next base: position 10,343 of record JAKRZT010029199.1, on the reverse strand, counting down.
GCAAGGGGCTGCCTAGTGAGGGGTCATTTAGTAATTGCCTTTTTAATTAGTTTTAAGTGGGTGTCGTTTTATATGAGTTTCATTCACCTATTTAAGGTATTTCAAGTCATTAGCCTCCTATTTTAAGTCACTTTTCACAAGACCCAAATCAAACCCCCAAATTAGTCTTCTCTCAATATTTCTCTCTCTAGAAAACCCAAGAAGAAGAAGAAGAAGATAGAGCTTGAAGGTTGGACGAAGAACAACCTCCATTGTTGAAAGCTTGTGTTAGGGCTTTGATTAAAGGTATGTTTAGCTTTTCATCTATGGGTTCCTCTAGCGATAGAGCCCCCTAGTAATCCCTCAATTGTGGATCAAAAACCCAAATCTAGCTAGGGTTCTTCTTACATTGTGGGTAGGGTTTGGGTATGATTCCAATCTAGTGGATAATACCCAATTATGATTGATCTAGCTTTGTTTAGTGATGTTATGATGAATTCATGTGATTTCAATGGTAAACCCTAGTCTAAATTGATGAATGTGATATTTGTGGGTTTATGCCATTAGAGGTGAAATTAAAGGTTCATGAGTGATCTTCCTAAATCAATGTCATGTGTAGTAATTGTTCAAATTTAGGAACATATAATCATGAATTGATCTAGAACTTATTGAATAAGATTGATCTTGACTTGTGAAGTTGGAATTGAACCTTTAAGGTGAATTATGGCTAGAATCACCTAGTAATGAATAATGTGATTGAATGCCTTGTAACTTAGGTTCATAATATGATTTGATGTTGTAGAATTATCAAGAGTGAAGACTAAAGGTTAATCATTAGGGTTTTGAGAGTAAAGCCAATGTGATGAATTAGAAGTACTAAGGCTTTGAGAGTAAAGTTTAAAAGAGAATAGAAGTCTAATAGGTTGAATTGTGGTGAAAGGCCTATACTCACCTAACCTATCTTATGAATGCTTGAAAGTTGAAAGTGGTAGAATCACTTGAACATGGATTGATTGTCAAGGACATCCTTCCATGGGACACGAGTGTTAAGAAAGGCTTAACTAGTAAACCTTGGGGTGTATGCTTGGCTCCAAGTGGATATTGACAATGAGATGGAGTGTCACACAAGAAAGGGTCTGGGCTCCAAGTAAAAAGGAAACCACACCTAGTTGATGTAAGGACTATCCAAGTTAAAGGGGGAACTCTTACGTAGTAGAGTGTGCATTTCCCAAAGTTAGGTCTCATGAGATGGGAGCCTTCATGTAGTGGAGTTAAGGTTTGTAGTAGAAATCTCCATATCCAATGAACTAAGACATGCTTGAAGAAGCATCTCATAGTGTTCTAAAGAATAATTGAACTAAGACTTAATGAAGTACTTCATAGTTTTCAAGAGTCTAAATGGACTTAGACATGCTTAGGGTAGTATCTCATAGGGCCCATGTTGATGATGAACTAAGACATGCTATAAGTAGTATCTCATTGGGTTCAAGCTATCAATGAACTAAGATATGCTTAAGAGAGTACCTCATAGTGTTCTAAAGTAAAGAGAGGAACTAGGTTCCAAATCAAGATGTATTAGTATGAGGACCTAAAAGTGGTACTTAGCATGAATAGTATTATGGGGTGCTATGCATGCATTGCACAAGTATGACTTAGGGTTAATAAAGAAAGGATTTGAAATAGGATTGTTCTATAGTTGCCTTCCTAGCTATAGTTGATTAAGGTGAGAGATCCCCTTAGTTATGAGAGTTAAGCTAATAATAAGGCCAAAGGAGGGTGAAAACACCTAGGATGACTTCAAGGCTATGCTTAATGTGAAGGGTAGTATGGGATGCCTTTCATACATTGCACAAGTGTGCTTTGAGGTTACTTAGAAGTATGGTGCCCTTATGGTATAGAAAAGTTTAGAGACTTGACCATGTATATAGACTATGATTAAGATGAGTAAAAAGGGATACTTGGCTTGGGTGGTATTATGAGATGCTATTCATGCTTTGCACTTGTATGCTTTTGAGGTTACTTGAGAATGGTGCTATGAGGGTCTAGATGACTAGGAGTCAATTATGCTTATTATGATTATGACTTGTCTCCTATGCTCATTAACTATGTCTTATTTTGACTTATGATTATATGATGCTTATGTTGGAGATTATGTTATGACCTTGTTGATTACGCTATGATTATGTTATTATCTCATATGCTTATGTCTTATGTCGACTAACCATTTTGAGATGCTTTTATGGTGTTGTGCTAGCTTTCATACTTGGTACATTTTATACTAATGCATATTGCCGACATTCTAATCAAATGTAGGGTTTCGGAGATTGAGTTGCTTTGGAGACTAGGTTTCTAAGGTGCAAGAAGAGTTGAAGAATTGGTGAGTCCTCATAGCTTCGAGGACATAACCATTATTCCCTTATGTCATTTCTTTATGTTTTTGGACTTTGTATGGGCTGCGTCCCAAGAATCTTATTCATGAGTTTAATAGATGGTTTGAGACAAAAGATGTAGTAAAGACTTCCGCTTGCTTGTGAAAATGTTTTCGATTGTATGGTTTTAAAGAAGTTTTAAATTTCTCGTACTTTTCTAGTATGTTATGTTATGATTATGCTAAGGGCTTGTATGAGACCCCTTCGGGGTCAAGTACGCCATGTTACGTCTAGGGGGTACCCCTGGATCGTGACATTGATGGCCATAGATTATGTCTCTAAATGGGTAGAGGCGGTGGTCTTACCTCATTATGAAGGGAGAAGTGTGGTTCAATTCCACAAGCGGTACATTTTCATGATATTTGGCACTCCACGTGCAATTATTAGTGTTGGGGGCTCTCATTTCTATAATTTAATGTTCGCCTCGTTATTGAGCAAGTATGGAGTCAAGCATAAGGTTGCTGCCCCTTATCATCCACAAATAAGTGGGCAAGTCGAGGTGTTCAACCGGGAAATCAAAATGATTTTGGCCAAACCGTTAATGCAAATAGAACCGATTGGTCCCATATGTTAGATGACGCTCTTTGGGCATATAGAACTGCATTCAAGACCCCGATTGGTATGTGCCCATATCAATTGGAGTTTGGTAAATCTTGTCATCTACCGGTTGAACTTGAGCATAAGGCCTTGTGGGACTTGAAGGTCATGAACTTGAATTGGGAGGAAGCATAGAAAGATATAGTTGACCATCTCCATGCTTTGGAAGAGTTTCTCCATTGAGATTATGAGAGTTAAGCCCTTTATAAGGAAAAACAATGAAGAAATAGCATGATGCAAAGATCCTTCATCGAGAGTTTAAAGTTGGTGATCTTGTGCTGTTCTACAACTCTCATCTGAGACTCTTTCCGGGAGAGAAAAAATCAAAATGGCTGGGTTCATTCAAAGCTAATCGCGTATTTTCAAACGGGTAAATAGAAGTTGCAAACGAGGATGTATCAATGTTCAAGGTGAATGGGCAAAGGTTGAAGCTTTACTTTGAAGAGCGTCAAAATGTGACTATGATTGATTTGGTGTATTTGGATGGTTCTTGAATGCTTGTACATGTCGTGGCACAAAAATAACTAAGACGCTTTTTGGGAGTCAATCCAAGCATTACTTTGCGGTTATTTGAATAAACTTTGTTGGATGTGTAGGTTGGAGTTCGTATTTTTGGAGAAACGCAAATTATAACACCTCGGAAATTAAAAGGTTAAACTAGAGCCTAAACGTGAGGGTTAACGTCAAGGGTTAATGACAAGGGCCAAGGATTTTGGGTGAGGGCCGTGGGTAGGGGGACAAGGCTTCCAAGAAAGCACCTAGCCATTGCCCACCATGACAACGAGGTTCTTCATGACCCAAGGTGGCTAACACGAGTCGTGGTTCCACTCGTGGTTGGTGAGGCAGTAAGCCCCCAAGGCTGCCAAGAAAAGGCCTCCCTTAACGAGCCACTTCACGGCTCGTGGTGATGACCACAGACCATGGGAAGGCTCGTGGGGTTGCCTTAGACTCATGGGAGGTTTTCCAAGTTTAGGAGGGCCACTGATCAAGGGACCACAGGCACCACCACGAGCCATGGTGCCCTTGACGGGTCATGAAGGTGGGCGTATTCCCTGGGAAGGGGCTGCCTAGTTAGGGGTGTTTTGCTAAATTTTAAATTAGTTAGTTAATTAATGGGGTCAATTTATATTGCTTTATGTCACTTATATAAATGATTTTAATTCATAAACCACCCTATTTACTTCATTAACCCCCAAGACCCAAATCAAATCAAAAGAGTTTGTCTTCCTAACAATATTTCTCTCTCTAAAACTCAAAGAACAAGAAGAGTAGAAAGGGAGCTAGGGTTTGAAGAAATCAAGACTGCTTCCTCAAATTCCCTGGAGATTCATCCTCAAGGTATGGTAGCTTTTCATCTATGGGTAACTTTCACCCATAGAGTCCCTTCAAAACTAGATTTTAAAGCTTTCAATTTCCCCAAAAACTATTGTTTCACTCCAAGTCATGGGTTCCTTTTAAAAACATTTGAAATGATTGATTTATGATGAATTATGATTGAATTGATGAATTATTGTTGATTTATGATGAAATCCCCCCCCCCAAACCCATTATTTCGCCATATTGCTAAATTGTGACTTCTGATGTGGGTTGATTGATTATAGAAGCATATGAATAGATTATGTTTAGATTGATTGAATTAATTGGATCATGTTATTATTCATGCCTAATTGTAGTAATTCTAGGTGTGTTGGTGAATTATGATTCATGGTCCTTGAAGGGCAAATTATGAGAGTTTTTTATGAACATGATGTTTGTGAATATTCTTTGTGAATACTTTGAAAGTAATGTGATCATGACTATAAGGCAATTGTGGTGTTGTTGAAAGGATATTCTCAATTATACACTTATGAATGATGATTACATGTTGTCACGACCTAGGGGTACCCCTCCAGATGTAACACGGCGTACTTGACCCCGAAGGGGTCTCATATAAGCCCTTAGCATATCATAAACATAAGTAATAGAAATGATGTGGAATTAAAAACTTTTTACAATCGAAGTCTTTCATAAATCAAAATATAAATCTAGACATTGTCTCCATAAGCCATCTAATGCAATCGAGAATCAATAAGGGTCACAACCCTTGTACAACATAGTCTCAAAATAGAAAGTACGAAAGAAACTAGAAATGAACAACTCTCATCCTCGAACCATGAGGACTCACCAAGAGCTTGGAGAGAACCAATCCAAGCTTCGAACAATGGGAATGGCACACCTCAACAATCAGGCCCTACATTTATAGAAAAATATAGAAAATATGGATTAGTACAAAAATGGACTAAGTATGATAGCCATGCACAAAATCCTTGAAAAGCATGCACTTTACCAAGTTTAAGAGTCATCATGCAAATTTGTGTGGAAACATAAGTCAAACCATTTCATAAGCAACCCTAAGTTATACTTGTGCAATGCATAGACAAGATCCCATAATCCCATCTAATACTAAGTACCACTTTAAGGTAACCACAATCATACATATCATGCTTTGTCTTCATGATAGTCAATACTCATAGACAAGGAGACATTCATGTTTATTAACTTGAAATCAGGAAAGTCATTCATATCAACAATCCATTTAAACATGCCTAATTCATAAGTGATCATAGCATAAAGGAACCACACCACAACCCCTCTCAAAGTCCACTTGTGCCATGCATGAATGAAGTCCCATATCCCTATTCACACTACGTAGAGATTCTTGAGAAGTCATAAGTCATAGTTCATGTTCATGTTCTTATCATAGTTCATGTTCTTGTCATGTAGGGAAAATAGCCTTAACTAACATAGACCGCGTGAACTACATGGAATCCGATGTCATGCCCCCACACTGAAAAGAGGTCTCCTACTTGCCTAAGGTAGAACACATGTTTAATAGCCTAGGTGGATCTACTAGCTTAAGAACTATGTGGGCACATAGTTACGGGATATGGAGATTGCTTCTAGAAACCCGGACTAACTGGGGTAAAAGGTTCCATCTTATGAGATAAATTTTTTGGGAACCTGGACTAACTGACGTAAAAGGAACCCATAGGAAACTCGGACTAACTGAGGTAAAAGACTTCATCTCCTATTCATATCCACTCGGTGCTAAGAATAATTCCCTTTAAAATTCATGTTAAGTCTTTACTTAGGTTCATGTTCATGGAAGAATTACCTAGCACTCTAACCAACATGGTATCATGATAGCTCATAGATTCAAGTAGGTGAGAACAACCTTTCAACCTTTCAATCACAGGCATAATTTACATAGTCATGTATCGATTCTCATTCATAGTCCTTCAAGAACCCTAGATCACAATTCATAATTCACATCTTTCATCCCTTCTCTAGATATGTATGTTCACATATTTTAATTAGATTAACTACTACATGCATAATTCGATCACAATCCATCAATATCAATCATCACCCACACTTTTAAATCCAATTTGACAAAATAGAGGAATTCATGGATTCATAGGTAATTCATCATAAAAACTGTAGTAATTCATTAATTAGATCATAATATAAGACAACAAAATCATTGAAATCGTTTTGAAAAGGAATCCATGACTTGGAGTGAAACCCTAGCCTTTTGGGGGAATTTCATGTTGAGAAATCAAGTTTTGAAGGGACTCTATGGGCGATAGCTACCCATAGATGTAAATCTACCATACCTTAGGTGAAGAATCCAACCAAAATCGTGTGAGAAAGCCTCCTCCTTGCCCTAACTTGATCTTTCTCTTGTTCTTCAATGGAGTTTTAGAGAGAAGACTTTTGGAAAGGTTTTGATTTTGTTTTGGTGATTTATGAATTATGACTTTAGATGGGTTATTTTAGGTGGGAAAAATACTTATATAGTTGTTTAAAATAGGCCTAAGATGACACCACATAACCATTAAATAAAAAGGAAATTACAAACAGACCCTTAAGCTTAACTTCCAAAAGGCAGTTTCAGGTGTGACCTACGGCTGGGGACCCACGGACCGTGGGTGGGACCCACAGACCGTGGGTGGGACATCCGTGCTGGTGAACCGTTGGTCATGTTCTGGTACTAGGAAAACAGGGGAAGGTCCAACCTTGACCCACGACCCCCACCTACGGGGCTTGGGTACATCCATGGATCGTGGATGCCCTTCGTGGGTAGGTTGCCTTTTGACAGCTTTTTTGGTTGTCTTAAGGTCCTCCTCAAGGACCCTTGGTTGGTCCTTGGGGGGTCGTACCTTGATGTCTACGCCCAAAAACACTTATATCAGGCACCGAAGGTTATTTGATGACTCTAATCTTTACGTTAACCCCAATTAGGCTACTAGTTTACACATTAGGCTCTAGCTTAGTTTACTAGTTTTCCGGAGTGATACATTATCTCCCCCTTCAGAATGTTTGTCCTCGAATGGGGATTTAGACACCTTACGGAATTAAAAACTCAAGACTAGCAGCCCATCATGCATGAATCATCAAAATAATGCACAAATCAAAGGAGGAAACTTCAATTCAATCATAGTCATAATCAATGCAACATAAGGAATAGGAAATACATCTACCAACCCAAAATGCATGAAGTTCAGCATTTCTTATGTTCATCGGAGGAACTACCTTCTCCAACACAAAAAGCATGCTCATCACAACATTATGGAGCCAATTACGCCATCTCATAAGGACATAATAAAGCATGTTCAACAATACATCTCATGAAGTCAAGTATGCAATATAATACTCAAATGCACAACAATCATGCAGAACACATAAATCATGGAAAATCATTTTATTACTTAATATGAATTCTCTCAAAAATATGCATAACATAAGAAAATCATGGAAAACACATATATCATACATGACTCCCAAAACTAGGAATTCAAGAGGAATTACTTATCTCAAGCTTGAATATGAGTAGAAGGAAAAAGATGAGGATAACGAGACTTCATATCGGCCTTGACCTCCCATGTACCACCCTCAACTAAATGATTCCTCCATAGAACTTTCACGGAAGCTAGTTCTTTGTTTCTCAACCTTTTAACTTGTCGGTCAAAGATTTCTAGAGGAACTTCCTCATATGATAGACTCTCATCAACTCCTAACCCATCTAAGGGGATAATGGATACCGGATCTCTGATGCACTTCTTAAGCATGGAAACATGAAATACTGGGTGACCCGGAGCTAATTGATTCGGTAAATCTAACTCATATGCAACTTTTCCAATATATTTCAAGATTTGATATGGGCCCACATACCGGGGACTAAGCTGCCCTTTTTTTTTCAAACCTCATCACACCTTTCATAGGTGAGATTTTTAAGTAGACCCAATCATTAACCTCAAATTCTAAGTCCCTTCTTCTAACATCGACATAAGACTTTTGCCGACTTTAGGCTGTCCTCAACCTCTCTCTAATTAGTCGGACTTTCTCAATGGCCTTATAAACTAGTTTGGGACCAATAAGAGCAATTTCACATACTTCAAACCAACCAACCGGAGACCTACATCTCCTACCATACAAGGCTTCAAAAGAAGCCATGGCAATACTTGAGTGGTAACTATTATTGTAGGAAAACTCTATCAATGGTAGATGGTTATCCCAATTACCCTTGAAATCTATAACACATACTCTCAACATATCTTCTAAGGTTTGGATGGTACGTTCCACTTGCCCATCGATTTGGGGATGAAAAGTCGTGCTAAGCTTAACCTTAGTACCAAGCCCTTTTTTGAATGACTTCCAAAAGTGTAAAGTAAATTGAGTACCCCGATCCGATATATTGGACAAAGGAACCCCATGTAACTTCACCATCTCCTTGATATACAATTTGGCATAGTCTTCCGCCGAAATGGAAACCTTGACGGGAATGAAATGGGATGATTTTGTCATCCGGTCAATAATGACCCAAATGGAATATTGTTTCCTTCGAGTACGAGGCAACCCCACAATAAAATCCATATTCACATCCTCCTACTTCCAAGTGGGAATATCTATATCTTGGGACAAGCCTCCCGATTTTCAGTGCTCGGCCTTAACTTGTTGACAAGGACATCTGGCTACAAAACCTGCTATATCCTTTTTCATACCATTCCACTAATAGACTTTCCATAGATCACGGTACATCTTTGTGGCTACTAGATGAATAGGATACTGCGAACCATGAGCTTCTTCTAAAATTTTCTCTCTCAAGCCATCAACATCCAGGAGACATAATCGACCTTGGTACCTAAGCACCCCATCTCCCCCTTGGGAGAAAGCCTTAATGGACTTTTTGAGCACCATCTTTTTCAATTCAACAATTATGGGATCAAGGATTTGCTTTGCCTTAACATCCATCACAAAGGATGTTCAGACCCATTATGAACTGTGAGACCACCCTTAGGGAAGTCTACTAGTTGGACACCTAACTGAGTCAACCTATGTACATCACGGGCGAACTATTTCTTCCCATCCTCAAAGTGAGTCACACTCCCCATGGTCAACCAACAAAGGCCATCCACTACCACATTAGCTTTGCCGGGGTGATAGAGGACCCTCATGTCATAGTCCTTTAAAACTTCTAACCACCTTCTTTGTCAGAGATTTAAGTCCCTTTGGCTAAATACATATTGGAGACTCTTGTGATCGGTGAAAACATCCACATGGACCCCATATAAGTAATGTCTCCATATTTTCAAAGCAAATACTACCACCGCTAATTTGAGATCATGTGTCAGATAGTTCTTCTCATGTACTGTCACGACCCGAGAGCACCCCTTAGTTGTAACCGGCGTACTCGACCTCAAAGAGGTCTAATACAAGCCTCTTAGCATTCATTCATCGCATAGACACTAAAACCATAAGGAATTTAAAACTTTCTTTACCAAGAAAACATTCCATAATTAAAAAAAATAATAGCAAGCGGAAGACTTTCTAGACTTTATACATGATGTCTCAAAACCATCTAATACTTTAGAGTACAAAATTCGGGACTAATCCCCTACACAACTTAAACAATACTAAAAAGACATAAAAGAACATATTGGGTATTGTCCTCGAATCTATGAGGACTCACCAAGTCTTCATCTTCAACACTTAGAAACCTATCAAGCCATGACATGTCATCATTTCCAAATCCCTACACTTTAGTCCAAAAAGGGAAAGAAAGGGGTTAGCACAATTAAGTACTAACTATGGAGACCATGCAAAAACATGCCAAAAAGGACATTTTCAAGGAATTAATGCTTTCATATCATTTGATAAAACCTTTCCTTTACAAGTATAAGAGACATAATACAAGTCAACATTAACATATAAGACCATAGCCCACCATACATATAATCAACATATGTCCATATACAACCCATGCTTAACTTTAAAAGAACACATGTCATTTCATTA
>JAKRZT010029198.1:0-13617 GCA_029582215.1 Solanum sparsipilum | reverse complement strand
CCCCCCCCCCCCCCCCAAACACTAAAGAAGATGGAGTTTTATATAGAGGAATTTTTGGGGTCGATTTAGGAGGAAAACGGTCGAATTTGAAATTCAATTTTTTACCAAGATCCTCAAAAACTTGCTCAAAATTAGGAAAAGGCTGATTCTTGCGTATGTGAGAGTACTGTTGGCGCGATTTCCGGGTTTGGTCAGCCGCGATTTGCTGCTGGATTTATGGGGAAGAAGACGTTGGTACAGGGATGGGGTCGGTTTGGCTGGCGTTGGGTATTTGGTGTTGTTGTTGTAATGTTGTTTGGAATTGTTGATGTATTATGAGAATTATGGGCTGGATTTTTTGGTGGGCTAGTGGATTCAATTTGAGAAAGGGAAGAAGTGGGCTGGAAAAATGAAAAAAGGCCCAAAATTTGGTGTTACAAAGAGTTGTAATAAATTGATTATGTGTGGCTAAAATTGTAATTAAATAATAGCCCAAATAAATTTCAATTGTGACAAAATCGAACTCAATCGATCAATTTGGTCAAAAATTAAACAAGACGAGTTACTATAAATAAATTAACGAGCTTCTTATTTTTTAACAAAATGAAATAATTAACTTAAGTATAAACTAATTAACTAAAAAAAATATATAAGTATTAATTAACTAAACCAACTATTTAAGTAGAACTAAAATCTTTTTGAGATGATTTTCGAATATTCATAAAATATACTAATTATATACAAAACTATATAAAAGACATATTATTATTAAAAAATTTATAAAAAGTGACAAGCTATTTAAAATAACCTGCAAACTATTTTTTTTTGAAATTTTATAAAACTAATTATTTTAAATTGTTTGAAATTAAAGAAGCTCAATGATTAATTTATATTGTGGAGGGTCAAAATTGGGTGTCAACACCCTCAAGTACCCGAGAATACAGATTAATTCCTCTCTCAAACTTCACTAATTTCAGCTAACGCAAGAACAATAACGAGAGCACACACAGACTCAGTCGATCGACAATTCTGTTTTTGTAAGAATTTGTATGCAGAGAGAAAAAAATTTCAGTGTTGACAAATGAAAAAAAACTCTCTATATATAGCCACTTGCAGCAAGGAATGCGCCTGTTCGGAAAATGGTGTGAACGCTTCTGTTCAGACATGTCTTTCCAGAACGTTGTGTCTTTTGGAAAAACTAACATCTTTTCAGAAGGAACAGGTTCCAGGGCACCTACCGATGCAACTGGTGAAACAAAATCATATGATAGTGTCAACAACTTCAATAAGATCCAATAAAGCCAAAAAGTGATGAACTATCAAGTGTTATTGGACAAATTTGAAGAAGAAGACAAGAAAACATACTTCAAGTTCCTTTAGAAGGCCAATCTATCTTTTTTAGTTCATACATTTGTAAAAGGAAGTTAATTGAGGTTGATAACTCAACTTTCTCCTTGGCTTTTATGATTTTTTATTACTTAAGAATCCTCCCTTGTAATATCATCATAGAGTGTATTATAAACTATGTGATGATTCATAAAATATCTTGTTCTCTCTAGCTCGTATTTTCTTTATGGTGGTTAACTAGTAGATGATATGTATCTCATTAGGATTGGTAAGGTAAGGTCTAGCCTTCCTTGCTTGTACTTATTCCTATTTAGCCTCCATGTCTAGTGGTATAAATTTTCTTTAAAAAAAAAAACAATAGTGAACCAAAATAAAGTGTATTTATCATGTTTGATAAATAAATAAATAAATAAATCATGCACATTTAGATGCTAAAAAATAAAAATCACTCTTAATCATTATCATTTAATATTCAGATCTAAAGACAATAACTTTAATTATAGAGATGCACATTCAGATTCATGCCTAATTGAAACTAACAGCCAAAACACTTTAATAGAAGATGGTGTGGAAGACTCGTTTCTTCAAGTATCAGTTTTTGTGTAGGGTTCGGGGAAGGACCCAGATAATATAGACAACATTTCATACCGACTGGATCCAAGTTGTGAAGTCAAGATGTTGAGTAAAGAATGTGTTGGGAAAATGTGCAATTGACTCAAGTCAACTGCTGTCCATTTTTGCAAAAAATAATCAGTAAATTTCACCACAATTGCCAACTTTAACTAGTCAAAACATGAACAAATAAACACTTGAATATTATGCGTGATATACAAAAGCTCTTACGTGGACTAGTGAGCCAATGTGGAATTTTACGTGTATTATGTCACATAGGACACACGTGTCTATCCGTATTTTCATGGATCCAGAAAAGGACCGCACCCAAAGTTGTGTGGAGTCAAACGTGTTGTGGAAAATGTGTTGGAAATATCCTACCATGCAATTGACCAAGTAAACTCTTGTCCATTTTTGCAAAAATCAATAGTATATTATACTACAATTGCCAAAGCAAATAACTAAAAGAAATTCGATTTCCACAATGTGCAAATACAACATTCTTTACTTAGTACTACCATTTTTCCTACTGCTTTCCAGCTTTTCTCTAAGATGCAACGCGGTGCAGAGTGATATCGATTGCTTGAAATCGATAAAAGATTCGTTGGTAGACCCTTTAAACATCTTGAATTCTACATGGAAGTTCGATAATCAGACAGAAGGTTTCATATGCAGATTTGCAGGAATACAATGCTGGCATCCTGATGAGACCAGAGTTTTATCCATTAGTCTTCCAGATGGGACTAAAAGGTGAGTTTCCGCGAGGCATAAAAAAATGCACTTCTATAATTTCTCTAGATCTTTCAAGCAACGAGCTATATGGAATCATCCCTTCGGATATATCAAGATTAATTGGATTTGTAGTAACGGTTGATCTCTCAAGCAACCTATTGTCAGGCGCGATCCCAAGTGACATTTCAAATTGCTCTTTTCTCATTTTCCTCAAATTAGAAAACAATAAACTAGAAGGACTGATCCCACCTGAAATTTGCTTGTTAAAGCGACTCAGGACGTTTAGTGTTGCAAATAATATGTTGACAGGGCCAGTGCCAAATTTTGTCACTTTTCCAGTTGAAAGCTATGCAAATAATTCAGGACTTTGTGGTAGTCCTCTGGAATTATGTGTTACAGAACGCGTAGTAAGCCGTCATATTCTGTTTGCTTGTGGTTTTGTGACGGGTTGGTCGCTTTCTACATTACTTGGTGTATATCTTTTTTTCTTTGGTGTAAAGAAGATGTTTCTATTGATCAACAAGAGAACAAAAGTAATGGTGATTGATGGAAATGAAGTAAACAACAACCCAAAGGTAATTTTGCTTGCTTTTAACTCTCTTTTTCCTTCTTTAACAACACCGCATAAATAAACTACTCCAATCGTTTCAGTTTATGTGAAATATTTCCTATTTAGTCCATTTCAAAAAGAATGGTAACACTTTTTTTCTTTTGAATGGTAGATGGTAGCTTCCTAATTTTGGCTTGGCTTCCGCTTGCATGCCATCCAACTCTGGGTGTGCACAAGTAGACATCTAAAAAATAGACTTATGCGTCTGATGTGGCGTCCTATGTGGTCAATTTGCATCCTATGTGTATTATCCATATAGGACGTGTGTGTCTACTTGTTTAATTATATACTAGTTTAAGTATCTATTTGTGCACATTCAAAGTCGGAGGGCATAGATTCCAAATGAGAACAAGTTAAAGGGCATGATTATATATGTGGTAATGGTAGATATGTTTTTCTCCTCAGATTTTAAAGCTGGAGAAGATTGTTACAAGAATGAATTTTATCGAACTATCAAAAGCGACTTTGAATTTCAGCCAAGACAATGAAATCGGGAATGGAATGCTGGGGAAAGTGTACAAAGCACTAGTCCCAAATGGATGGACTGTTGCCATAAAGAGGCTCCAAAGTTCCGAGGATTTGGAGGAAGAGTTTGTTTCCGGGATCACAACTCTAGGTATTTTGAGGCATCCGAATTTAGTGCCCCTAATCGGATTTTGTTATGAGAGGGACGAGCGGATTCTGGTTTACAAATGCATGCCTAATGGAAACTTACATGAGTGGCTGCATTCAACCGACGACAAGGCAAGACTCTTGGACTTCCCTCTAAGGGTTAAAATTGTTGTTGGTGTCGCGAAAGCCCTGGCTTGGCTTCATGATGGTGGAAATTTCCATGTCGTGCATAGTAACATTAGCACACAATGTATCTTGCTCGATGAAAATTTCGATCCCAAGTTATCTGTTGCTGCGATTGCTCGAGTCCATGACCAAACAGGGGACTCTGAAATACAATTGCAATTGGACTAGAAGCAGGGGAGGAGCCACCAAAGGTACGTGTAGCTTTGGCTCAAACCATGTATTTATGTTGAAGAACCATTTTATATGTATATAACTTGTTTTCTATCGTTTCATTCGTTTAGCAAGAAATGTATGTCTTCCTGAATTGTTGTTTTCTAGAATGCAATAACTACGCCACAATCACAAGCTGTATCATCATCATCATTATCACATACACTCCGTTTGGAAAAACAATACCCCATGTGGATATGGCTTTATTTTATGATTGAATTAAAGATCAAAAGACACAATTAAATTTCGACATAGAGAAATTTTATAGATACACTCACTAACATGCATCTAAGTCAAAAGACAAAGTGTCTGTTCCAGTGTCAAAAGTTAATCCTATACCTTGAAGTTGATGATTTCCTATAATTGCAACGTTTTGGTCCCATGGCAAAAATGCCAGACAGAATAGCCCCCTAATGTGCACCACAACTCGCAGTTGTTGCAGTAACAACAAATTATCCGGGCTTTGGTGGCCGAAGTACATCTTCACAACGGGGAAAGTTGGTACCACACCTGGTTCCTCTATATAGCAAGTGTCGAAAGCTCCAAGTGGAACCTCCATCATAGGAATACCTCGTACTTCCTTTCTGAATGTGTCACGGAATACAGTATGAAAATCTCTTGGGAAACGGGACATAATTGTTCCTGTATCCACGATGCAACCACCGGTCATGTCATAATTTCCAAAATTCCGCGACAATGATGGGAAAAATGGGATTTCCTTATCATTGATGAAAATTTTATAAAGGTTGACGAAATAAAAATTAGGGAATCTGAAATTTGGTAATAGTCCTGCTGATGTTGTCTTCTTAAATGGTGTTGTGTGGAAGCTAATTGTTGATGCTTTCGTGGAGTAAGTCCCCGGTAGACACATTGCCATTATGTCTGCCTCCAATTGCGATGGTAAAGAATATCCACCTTTCAACACTCTACGCCCGATCCCTGCAATTCCTGAATATTCACCATTAAATTGTGTTCCACTCGTTTGATCTATGCCACATCCGAAAAGAATCCTTACCCGACCTAAGTCTAAATAAAAAGTAATCACGTCTTCTGCAATCCAACCTTTTGTTATCGATCCCTCCACGTATTTGTAATCATAGAGACACTGATTACCAAACTCAGTACATTGATATACCTTGGACGCGACTTGACAACTAGAAGTTTCCACAATGCAATCGAGTTGTCGGTATGTTCTAGACTTAGTTGAATCATATATAGGATTTTTTTGACTGTAACACTTATTTGGTCTACATGGTTTACATTGCCACCAAACTAAATCACTTCCAGTGTCTATTAGCAAGAAAGATTTAGTTTCTTCACTGCCAATAGTAAAAGTTGCAACATACTCACCTTCTACCAAATGTACCCTTGTTGTTTTCGGAAACTTTCCTTTGTCCCTTTTACTCTCATGTGTGCCGTGTGGCCTTGCCAGAGTTCCATTTGCACCAATCGTGTTACCATTTTCAAGAATCGTTGCAAAATGATTTGCTCTAGCTTCAGAACGAGCTAGTTTACTCTCAAGTAACGAGTCATAGTCCTTGAACTTCGACTTTTCAAATAATGCACGATTGTAAATGGAAAAAGTATAGGATGGTCTCGGAGGATCGAGAAGATTAGTTGTATCAAAAGACATAAATCTATTTCTAGCATCCATGATATAACTTGAGTTAAGGAGTGAAAAAGATTTTTCATATCCCAAAACTACAATCAAAATTGAGAAAATTATTGAAGTCAAAAGGTGAATATGGAGGAACTTCTCCATTATTTTTCTAATTGCTTGATTTGGTTTGAGATATGTCTACCACTCCTTGCACTCATATATATACTAGTTAATATGTAAATTTAATTCTCTTTTTGACCAACTACAAAATGATTAATATTCCCTATTAAGACAAATAATAGATTTTCTTACCATAAATGCAAAAAGGACCATAATTTATTATTTTGTCAAACAAAATTGAACTATTTCTTTTTTAGGAATCATTCCTTAAATGGGAGCATGAATTTGTTGGCAAAATATGGGCTTGTATTGCTGGGCTGGCGTAGCCCGTGATTTGATAGGATTAGGCTAAAATTATTAGAGCCCATTTAGAAGAAGGATATTTCCTTCCATATTTTGCTTGTTTAGGAACAACATTAGAAAAAAAGGATATATTCTCTTAGGATTTTTCAACTGCACGGCTTGAACCTGTGACCTATAAATCACATGGAAATAACTTTGACTTGCTCCAAGGCTCTCCTTCTCGCACTTAGCAGACCAAATTTTAGGAAAAAACATTTTTTCGTGAAGAACTATTCGTGTCATACCAAATAAGGAAAAGGGACAAATATATCCATTAGCTTTCACATTTAGAGTGGATATACCCCTGCCATCTAACAAATGGTGCGTATTTATCTTTTTGCTAAGAGACCTTTAAATATATTGGCTTCTTGGCATAATTTCGACAATTAGACTGAAGGTTTCAAATGCAAAGTTTTAGGCATTAGTCTTGAGACATGAGTTTCCATAAGGTGTTCAAACAAGAAGCTATGTTGAACCATCCCTTCGGATATATCAAAATTAATCGAATTTGTTGCTGCGATTGCTCTAGTCCATGACCAAACAGGGGACTAGAAGCAGGGGAAGAGACAAGTTGGGCAATCCAGTAGCTTTGGTTCTAAATCCTGTTTTTGTTTTTAAGAAAAATCATTTAATACGTATGAATAACTTAAAAAAATTCTGGCTCCGCCTCTGAGTAGAAGTAGTAACGTAGAACCATGCTTTAGATGGTTTCTTCGTTTAGCAAGAAATGTATATCTTCCTAAATTGATGAAATTCATGCAAATATATAGAGCATTATTATTATTATCATCACAACCAATTTTTATACTCAATCACATGCATCAATGTCAAATGACAAAGTATTTGCTAAAGTATCGAAAGTTAATCCTACACCTTGGAGTTGCATCATTCCTAATACTGACTGATCTCTATCCCATCCAACAAAAGCCAAGCAGTAGAGCCCGCGATAGTTAATAACAACTCGTTCTTTTTCCAGAAGTAACATTGTACTCGAGCTTACGCTGCCAAAGTACAACTTCACTACAGGGAAGAATAAACCACGACCACTCGGATCATCCTTATAGCAAGTGTCGAAAGGTTTATTTGGATTTTCAACCATAGGAATATCTTGTACTTCTTCTCTGAATATGTAACGGAATACGACATAAAAATCATTAGGAAAATAGGTAAAACTTGTCCCTGTATCCACCAACACTCCACCACTCATATATGGTTTAAACTTCCACCATGAAGGACTCACTGGAACCTCTCGATCGTTAATAAAAACTTTATAAAGGTTGACATAATAAAATGAAGGGTACCTATAGTTAAATAGCAGTTTTGCTGATGTTGCTCTTGGCCACTTGCTAGTATGGAAACTAAGAACTGATCCTTTTCCTGAATAAAAAGGTGGTAGACATATGGACATTACGTGCCCCCCAAATTGCGATGGTAAAGAATATTGAACAGCGCGACCAATGCCAAGAATCCCAGAAGAGAAAGAACTGAATTTTTTTTCACCAGTTTGATCTTTGCTACATCCAAATGTGACCCTAACCGGACGATGGTCTAAATTAAAAGTAATCACATCATCTGCTATGAAACCTTTTGTTTGTGAATGATCCGCGTATATCATATCATATCTACACTCAAAATTTTCTTGATTACAATGAAAGGCTGGATCCACAGTCCTGCACCTTAAAGCATGTCGATTGCAACCTATAATTCGAAATGTTTTGGATGCAGTTGAATCATATAGAGGTTGATCTTGTTTGTAACACGCCACACATGGTCCACATTGCCACCAAACTAAATCACTTCCAGTGTCTATTAACAAGTAATTTTTTATCATTTGAGTGCCAATCAAAAAAGACGCGACATACTCACCACCCCCGTAGAAAATATCTGTTGATTTTGGGATCAGCTCGAGCATCTCACCTCCTTGTGCACCATTTTGAGATTCAAGAACCGAAGCTAAATAACTTGCTCTAGCATTACATCGAGCAAGTCTATTTTCAAGCAATGAGTCATAGTCCTTGAATTTTGTTTTTTCAAATACATCGCGATGGTAAACAGTAAAAGTAAAAGATGGCATCGGAGGATCGGGAAGCTTAGTTGGATCGAGAGACATAAATCTTTTTCTAGCTTGCATTATGTAAGTTGAGTTGAGGGGTGATAGGGAATTTGTATTTCCCAACACAATAAGTAGAATTGAGAAAATAATAGAAGTGAAAAGGTGAAAATGGTGGAACTTTTCCATTGGTATTTTTCTACTTTCTTCAATTTTTTTATGCAAATAGGAAGAAACACAAAGTTAAATATGGAGATCTGATTCTCTTTATATTTTTGTTCAATTAAGGAAAATATGTAATTTTGCAAGAAAGACATTCCTAAAAAGAGCATTAATAAATCTCATGAAATCTATGCTATTTAGGAACTTTAATTATGTAGTTTTCCTATTCACATTGGGTCAAATATTAATTAAGCTTCCTATTTACATCTCATTAACTATAATTCTTTTAAAAGACTTGAGGAAAAAAGTCTCGAAAGAATGTGTCGTTATATTTGTAACACCTCAAACTTCCGGCTAAGACTTGAACTGTTATACAAATGTAATTAGACCGAATTGGGTGAAACTTTTATGGTTCCTAGGTGTACATGTCAATTCCTAAGTGTGATAAGTGAATTGAATGTGAGTTAAGGTACCTCTAGCACTAAGTCGAGTTGATAGCTTCCAGGTGACATTGCAAATTGCTCTTTTCCTAATGTCCTCAAATTAGACAACAATAATCTATAAGGTCCAATTCCCACCTGAAATCGGCTCCTTACCTCGACTCAGGACATTTTGTTGTTGCCAACAACACGTTGACAGGGCTAATGTCGCATTTCGTCAATGATGCTTTTCAACTGGAGCTTGTTTTAGAACGCGTATAAAACTGTTGTGCTCTGTCTGTTTGTGGTTTTGTGAAAGGCTAGTCACTTTTCACTTTACTCTGTATACATCTTTTTATTCCTTTGGCTTGCTTGGTGCTAGCGGCAACAAATATGCACATTAACAAAGACTGATAACCTTTACCAGCATTAGTTAATTTTCTTTAGATCCAATGTCACTATAGACTTTAGCAACGTTTACAAAGAGTGCATTATCACTAGTAATTGCCTCTAAAAAAAATTATTTTTCGACAATTAAGCTATTGTCGATAATTAATTGTCACTAGAGATCATTTATGGTGTAATGTAAGAAGATGCTTCATTGATAATTGTTAGAGTGTGTCAAAGCCCCACATCTTCTTATATGAACTTGAGCAATCCTCTCCTCATGAGCTAGCTTTTAGGGTTGAGTTAGGCTCAAATGTCTATCTTTACATGATATCAGAGTCAGGTCCATCCCCGTTTGAGCTCCCGATCCACGCTCCAGTTGGACTTGGGCATGAAGAGGGAAGGGTGTTAGAATGGGTCAAAGTCCCACACTAGTTGGGAATGAACTAGTGGTCTGCTTATATGAACTTGGACAATCCTGATCCCCTTATGAGCTAGCTTTTGGGATCGAATGAGACTCATATGACATATTTTTAGGATGAAAATAAACTAGTAAAAGTAGATTTAGGTACAACTTTTAAATTTTTTTCATAGATACTCAATCAATTACATGCATCTAAGTCAAAAGACAAAGTATCTGTTGCAGTATCAAAAGTTAATCCTATACCTTGAAGTTGATAACTTCCTATAAGTGCGACGGGGTATTTCCATTTCGTAAAAGCCAGACAGAATAGCCCTCTCTCATGCACCATGACTCGTTGTTGTTCTAGTAACAACAAATTTTCCGGGCTTTGGTGACCGAAGTACATCTTCACATCGGGGAAAGTTGGTACCTCACCTGGATCCACCATATAGCAAGTATCAAAATTTCCAAGTGGAGCATCATACAAAGGAATACCTCGTACTTATTCCTTTCTGAATGTATCACGGAATTCATCATAAAAATCTTCAGGGAAACTGGTAACAGTTGCTCCTGTATCCACGATGCTACCACCGGTCAGGCCATTTCCAAAATTCCGCAATTTTTTTGCTGGTAACACTTATTTGGTCCACATTGCCACCAAACTAAATCACTGCCAGTGTCTACTAGCAAGTACCTTTCAGCGCCAAGAATAAAAGATGCAACATACTCACCATTTGCGAATTGTACACTTGTTGTTTTCGGAACCTTTTCATTGTCCCTTTTACTCTCATGTGCTCCGTGTGGCCTTGCCAGAGCTCCAAACTAAATTAACCTTTAATGAATTAAGTTAAAATCTACACTCACAACAATTATTCTTCAATGCAACATTTGTCGCATTTCTTTTATCATATTAGCATGTTCCTCTATTTGTTTCTCTTCTTAATCTCCTTCCTTGGCTTCATCTTCCTCTTGTTCTCCATTATTTTTGTAATGTCGATTCTTCTCTTCTCTTACACATATACTACCCTTAAGATAGAAGAAATACACTCAATTATTCATTTTCTTCTTCATAAAAAACTGCAATTGCTCCTCCTTCGCCAAATAAAAGCTACTATATATTAATTACAACAACCCTTTTTCTACCTTTACTTCTTCACTGCTTCACAATCACGTTTAAAAATTCCAACAAATTTCCTGTTTCTTTTAATAATTGCAATATGTATTGTTGAAAATCATGTATAGCGGAAAACTCTCGCAATAGGAGGATAAATCATTTTTTTCTGGCTTTTCCATTGAAGTTTTGCTAATGGAGTGAGTCTCTATAAAAATGACATTTAATAGTTTCTTCAATTTCAATTTTTTTAACTGAAGCGGTTGACAAACGTGTCTATCCAAATCTTTTATTTATCTTTTTGCAGTTACTAATTTTACTAGCTAGTCGCCTTTCACTTCACTATGTATACATATTTTTTTTCCCTTTGGATTACATTGTGCTAAGAAGATGCGTCAGTGATAATCCAAATGCGACCAAAGGTAATGGTGATCGATAGGCCAACAAAATGCAACAAATATATCGGTCTGTTGCTGTGATTGCTCGAATCCATGACCAAACAGGGGACCCTAAAATACAGTTGCATGTGGACTAGAAGCAGGGGTAGAGCCAACATACATTATAGGTACAAGTTCGCATAGGCTTGATCAAGAATACGTCATCCTTTCTAGTGGCGTAGCTACATTGACCAAAGGATGGTAACCGTTGTTGTTCATATAAAAAATAATATTGTGTATATAGATAGGTAAATATATACTAAAGTTTTGAATATTCCGCGGCAATGGGACTTCCTTATCGTTAATAAAAACTTTAAAAAGGTTGACGAAATAAAAAAGAGGTAATGCGGGATTTGGTAATAGTTTTGCTGATGTTTTTGTCTTAAATGGTGATGTGTGGAAGCTAATTGTTGATTTTCCTGTGGTGAAAAAGTCCGGTAGACATATGGCCATTATATCTGCCCCAAATTGCGATGGTAAAGAATATCCACCAGCCCTTCTACGTCCGAGGCCAGCAATTCCTGAAAAATCACCATCAAAAGGCTTTCCACTCGTTTGATCTCTGCCACATCCAAATGCAATCGAGTTGTCGGTATGTTCTAGACTTAGTTAAATCATATAGAGGTTCATTTTTTTGTTCATAACACTTATTTTTGCTACATGGTCCACATTGCCACCAAACTAAATCACTCCCACTGTCTACTAACAAGTACCTTTTAAATTTGTGATCATCAGTGCCAAGATTAAAAGTTGCAATATACTCAGCATTTAAGAATTGTACACTTGTTGTTTTCGGAACATTTCCGTTGTCCCTTTTACTCTCATGTGGCCTTGTCACATTACCACTCTCGA
Source organism: Solanum sparsipilum (assembly GCA_029582215.1). Lineage (NCBI taxonomy): Eukaryota > Viridiplantae > Streptophyta > Magnoliopsida > Solanales > Solanaceae > Solanum > Solanum sparsipilum. The sequence goes on along the minus strand of JAKRZT010029198.1, from coordinate 1,446 downwards.
GAATCCAAGCCAAATGCTTTGCTCTAGCTTGAGAACGAGCAATCTTATTCTCAAGTAACGAGTCATAGTCCTTGAACTTTGACTTTTCAAATAAATCACGACTGTAAAGGGCAAAAGTATAGGATGGCATTGGAGGATCAACAAGTTTAGTTATATCAAAAGACATAAATCTTTTTTTAGCTTCCATGATGTAGCTTGAGTTAAGGCGTGAAAAAGATTTTTCATTGCCCAAAACTACAATCAAAATTGAGAAAATTATTGAAATCAAAAGGTGAAACTTCTCCATTATTTTTCTAATTGCTTGATTTGGTTTGAGATATGTGTACTACTCCTTCCACTCATATATATATACTAGTTTATGTCAAGATAGGAGTTAATATGTAAATTCAATTCTCTTGGACTAACAGCAAAAACGATCCAAAAGGAGTTAATATGTAAATTCAATTTTCCCCATAGTAGATTTTCTTATCATAACTGCAAAATTTGACTCCTACATATTATTTTGTCTAATAAACAAAATATTTCTTAAATTGAGAGAATGAATTTGTTGGCAAAGGGCTTGATATGCTGGGCTGGCCTAAAAAGAAATATGGAAGAAAGACTAGTTGGACGGTAAGATGACTGAAGAATTTGTTCCAAGGCACCTATCGATGCGACTAACAAAACAGAATAACATTTAGTACCAATTTTTAGACTCAATCACATGCATCTATGTTAAATGACAAAGTACTTGCTGAACTATCAAAAGTTAATCCTACTCCTTGGAGTTGAGTCATGCCTAATATTGAAAAATCGTAATCCCATCCAACAAAAGCCAAGCAGTAGACCCCCCGATGGTTCACAATAACTCGTTCTTGTGTCAGAAGCAACATTGTACTCGAGTTTACGCTGCCAAAGTACAACTTCACTACAGGAAAGTATAAGTTACCACCACTCGGATATTCCCTATAACAAGTGTCGAAAGTATTGCTTGGATCTTCAGCCATAGGAATATCTCGTACTTCTTCTCCGAATATGTAACGGAATACGATATAAAAATCATGAGGTAAAAGGGTAAAAGTTGTCCCTGTATCTACCAACATTCCACCACCCATATCTGATTTAAATTTCCACCATGAAGGACTCACTGGAACTTCTCGATCGTTAATAAAAACTTTATAAATGTTGACATAATATAATGAAGGGAACCTATAGTTAAATAACAATTTTGCTGATGTTGCTCTTGGCCACTTGCTTGTATGGAAACTAAGAACTGATCCTTTTCCTGAATTAAAAGTTGGTAGACACATAGACATTATGTGTGTAATGACCCGAAAGGTCATTTTGGTAATTTTTCATGGAAATGACTATTTTGCCCTTTCGGTAGTTGCCCCGAGTCCCATGTTTTGTGGTTGTAAAGTTAGTTTGAGGAAAAGTTGGTAAAAAGTTGAGTTTTTGAGAAGTTGA
>JAKRZT010029197.1:0-22397 GCA_029582215.1 Solanum sparsipilum | reverse complement strand
TGTTATTTCAGCTTTACTCTATCCTGCATGCTCAGTACCTTTCAAGTACTGACGCATACGTGCGCTACATCTTCTCGTGATGTAGGTTCAAGTTCTCAACATCCAGATCACGCTTAGATCGATTCCCGATCTTCAGTTCAGCAGCATCAGTGGTGAGTCCTCATTCTTCGAGGACTAGTGACATGTTTATCCTTACTGCTTTTAGTCTTTAGTTTCAATTTTGCTAGATCCAGTTGGGGCATGTTCCAATATTTCTAGTCAGTTTAGAGGCTTATTTCAGACATAGTTAGATTCAGCTTAGTGTTTTGAGTTTGATATTTCTTTTGTATTAAACTCTCAAATTTGATATATTCAGTTATAGTATATGGGTATCCTCCATATTTTCAGATTTATTTATGAATTAGCTTCCGCATCAGTTTATTATCTTTAGTATGCTCATGATCATGCCAGCAAGGTTAGCTTGGGATCACTTGTGGTCCTAGGTCCCGTGTCCGCGTCTTGGGGGTAGCTCGGGGCGTGACACTTGGACTTGCAACACTTGCTTCATGAACTTCTTAGTTATTATTTTAAAAAAATAAGACACAAACAAACTTATTTTTTGATGTATGGATCAATCATGTGACAAACAAAAGTAGCTAATATAAAAATATGAGTTGAAATTTAAATGTAAAACCATGAAATATATTTTTAAAAAGATTACCTATATTCAAAGGAGCAATTAGTGTCAGAGGATAGAGTTCGTGGATTTTTGTGTTGTGACCTATTGACAAGTGTGGAAGAGTGAGAATTTATAAGTTGAATAAATTTTGAAATGTGAGACCTTCAAATTTGTTCCTCTATAGTAATGACCTTCGGTTATCAATTTTAAAATGGATTAATCGAGTGTTTTAGTTTTGAAAGTGTTAAGTTTCCCTTTTGACGTTTCCAAATTTTGTTACAGAATTAGATAGGACCCATGTGCCATGTGCCAACCATGTGATTTATGACACAACTGGCATAGTTTGTTAAGTCGGTTAGCTCACTATAAAAGAGCATAGAAATCTCATTGTTGTATCAAGCAAATATGACGTAAAATCCAGATTTCTCTCAATGCAGTTCTTCTTCTTTCTGAATCTTTCTTCCTTGTTAGATTGTAGTATATAATTCTGAAAGTTAACATGGTATCAGAGCTTCTCGTTAAGATCAGGAACCAGTAGAATACAATTTCGCAGTTTTCAATCAATTTAGTTACAGAGTTATTCAACAATAGAGGAAAATCAGAATCCTTAAGCTTTACACAGGAAAATCAGAATCCTCAGGTTTTTGCACCAGATTCACACATAGATCACAATCATCAGTCATTTCTGCATTCGTCAGACACTCCGGGTGTTTCCCTGATTCCTATGAAACTTACAGGTCCAAAAAATTACAATGTGTGGAGTAGATCAATGCGATAGTAAAAAACAAACTCGATTTTGTAGATGGGACTTATATGAGAAACTTCTACAAAGGTGTTTTAGCAGTAAAGTGGGAGAGGTGTGATGCAATGGTATTGTCATGGATCAGTGCGACTGTAGCCCCATAATTGATGATAAGTATAGTATATGCTTCCAGTTCGAAGAAGATCTGAAATGACTTCAAAGAGAGGTTTGATAAATCAAACTTAACAAGGATTTTTCATCTCTGGAAAGAGCAATTTGACGCAAGGAACTGATTCAGTGACTGCATATTACTCTAAAATTCAAGATTGCTGGAATGAGATTGATGTCATGGTTCCACCTTTATCATGTGAATGTGTTGAGTCTGAAGCTCATGTGGAGCATGTCAAACAATAAAGATTGTTGTAGTTCTTAGTTGGACTAAATGAGAGTTATGCTCAGGTAAGAAGTATGATTCTCCTCAACTCATCTGTTCCTACCGTAAACCAAGCGTATGCTATGGCAATTCAAGAGGAAAGCAGAGAAAATTAGGACTCATGGATGTAGGCAAGGAGCCTTTAACACTACTAGCAGGAAGAAATCAGAGTATGCCTTATCAGAATAATCATAATCAAGGAAGAAATTTAGCACATCTCATTTGCGAACATTGTGGTTTCAAAGGACATAACAAGGAAAGTTGCTACAGGATTGTTGGATTCCCACCAGATTTCAGAAGCAAGAAGAAACTGACAGGTGATTGTTCTAGACCTTAGGCTTATAATGTTGTTGTAGGGGATGAGGTTGATGCTGAATCACAAACAAGAGAGGGATCACATATACACTTTCCAGGAGGATACTTCACTAAGGAGCAAATGTTGAAGATGATTGCTCCCAAACCAACAAGAACTTGCAAGGCAAATGTTGCAGTAGGTATGCCCAAATTGAATACAAATGTTGAGTGGATTGTTGATTCTGGTGCCTCACATCATATTACTTGTTGTGACACACTATTGAAAGATTTTAGTCCTATGACACAGTCAGAAAATAATAGAGTACAAGTGCCAACAGGAAGTAAAATACAGATAGAACATATTGGAGACTCAGTCATCTTAGGAGATCACACATTGAAGAATGTGTTACATGTGCCAAATTTTAAGTGTAATTTGCTATCAGCCTCAAAGATCACTAAGGATTTACACTATGTAATATCATTCTACCCTGATCTATGTGTAATGCCGAATCTTTACAATGGGAAGGTGATTGGGACTGGTAAACAGTCAGAGGGACTTTACATTCTGAAGACACATTTTGATCCAAGTGTTAACACAGTAGTGAATGTCAAAGGCAAAAGAGATAAAAAATCGTGGCATCTCAGATTAGAACATCCCTCACTAACTACAATACAACATATTCCCCTATTGAAGACCAGTGTTGATTCAACAGTACAACATGACTGTATGATTTGTCCATTAGCTAAACAGTGCAGATTGAAATTTCCTATTAGTAGTTCTAAGTCTACTAGTCTTTTTGAACTTGTGCATTGGATGTTTGGGGTCCTCACAAACATCCCACTTATGATAGAAAGCATTATTTTCTTACAATAGTTGATGACTACAGTAGGTTTACTTGGGTCACATTACTGCAGTCTAAGAAGGAAGTTGTTGTAGTTTTGAAAAGTTTTCTCTCTATGATTTGTAATCACTTTGGTGTTGGAATAAAAACCTTAAGATCTGATAATGGCACTAAGTTTTTCAATAGCCAAATTCATGATTTACTGCTTCATTATGGCATTGTACATCAAAGCAGTGTCCGCATAATTAGCATTCTAGGCATATAAATATGCCTAAGATCACTACCCCTCACTTAAAGCTTTGTTCGTCCTTTAACAACTCCTAAACCTAGACTCACTACATTGGATTGTGCATCCACTACTAACTTCCAAGGATCTGTTCACAATTCACACAAGCATGCTTTCATTTATAATATGCAGAGTTCATATAGATGACTAAACAACTTTTTGCAACCAACGCATTCATGACATATGCACCATTACCTATCATCTATCCTTCATACAACAAGTGCCCCTCACTCCAAGGAATAGTCCATACACTCGAGTTATCCAATTGAATATAATTTAAGGACTTAGCAGACAATATGCACTCTCACTCAGCAATCAACATCACACATGCATGCACTGAGAACCATAAGCTTGCCCATTATGTACATCTCTACTAATAAAGTGTAAAATGTTCAAAATCAAACAGGACTTGGTTTGGTTGTGTTGTAGGCTTAAGGTAGGGGAGGATTCATTTAGATGCGATTAGTGACTAGTCCTCCATAATGCACTATATTCATCTCTCTTCTTTCATTCACAACTTTTTCTTTTCATTAGCCCCCTTCTTTTCTTCTTCATAAGATTTCACTAGTGTTACTAACCTTGCCTTATTGCTTACTTACCCCTTTATTTCCTCACAATTTTTTTTACCACTCAACAATAGCCACCCTTGACTTGGAGATTTCTCTTGAGTTAAGGTGCACATTGCCCTTTTTAGGGCCAGGGCCATCATCAAGGTATTCATTAAGTTAGCCACCTTCAACTTAGATTTCTCCTAGTTGAAATGCACAATGTCCTGAGGACCAGGGCTAATCTCAAATTCACAATCATGGGGTATCAGTTACATTTTCTTTCATTATTCCCCAACAACTACGCATTTCCACCCTATCTACTTTTTCCACTATTTTTGCCTTTCTTCTTAACATAGTGCATTAGGGGTTAGGATCAAAACTATGGTATCAATAAAAGGGATTCGATTTATTAAGTGGGTTAGAACAAAATCAAGGCTAAAAGGCTCAATTGGGCTAGACTAGGGATCTTCTTTCTGAACAAGATCAAATATCAAACAATCCAAAGAAAGCCTGTCATCACCTTTCAAACATAATACCACTTGTATTTCGCTTCAATAACAACCTGGGCAAGTTCTAGACTCAGATGCAATCATAGATATCATACAAAACTCACCGCTCCTGGCACAAGTTGTGTTCAGAATGGATCAATCACAACACACAATTATGTCACGCAGAAGGTTCAGATTAAGCTTAAGTTGCACATTCAGATCATATACAAGAATTCAATTGCATTCATACATCAATTTCAACCATGCTTTTCATACATACTCCCTTTAGAGATTTTCAGCTTCAACACAACTAAACCTATGACTTAATGACAAAATTAACCTTAAGACGGTCGTCATCCATCTATCATTGGGCAGCTTGACTCAATCTATGACTACAGACTCAATCCTATAAAAAAAATATTTTTGTATTTTTGTACGGTTCAAAAAGACTATCCTTGGCTAAAGAACCGAAAACAACTACCAAGGAACCCAAAATCAGACAAAACCCTTGGTGCGAGTGATGTTCACCGGTGCTGGATAAAATGGTGCCACGTAATCTATATTCTCCTCAGGGACACCTGCAACACGACACATTTTGGTAATCAGACCACCAAATGCATACTTGTGCCCTTTGTGAACCCGGGCCTTCCGCATAAAAGATTTTATGATGGCTCTGGTGTTCAACTCCATGCCAATCATCAAAGCATAAACTAGGCACACCCGGTCACGCGTGATATCAGTGCAATGTAGGCCCGGGATCAGACAGTTCATCACTACCTTCAGCCAAACACGTGTCTTTCGCAATATGTGAGCGTATGGAAGAGATTTATGATATCTCTTCCCACTGTGCTTTGTCCATTAAGCCATGGACTGTGGTCCGCATAGCATGTGGTGGATGGATTGGTATGGAGGGCGTATGTTCAGCCCTGTCAGCACTAGTGGGTCGGTGTCCTGCGATGTACCTAATATTTCATTAATACCTGTGGGAGTGATGGGTACATTCTTACCACGCACCGTCACATAGTGGGACCGCGCCTCGGGCGCCCAGTTGGCGTAAAACTCCCGGACCATGTGAAAGTTGCACTCTTTCGGGTCAGCAAAGATGACCTCCATGCCAAGCTCCCTAATTCGCCTCTAGATCTGGGGGAACTCACGTGCCAGACTGTCCCAATCTACACATACATCAAAAAAATAAGTGGTCTCGATGTGCTTCTTATACCAAGCTTTTCCTTCTTTGGTGACAACCTTCACCCCAAATCGCGTAGTTTGACCCCTGGAAAGTGCAGGTGCGGGTGGCACATTCCCACTCCGGACACGTTTCCTATTGCTTGATGTGGCCACTTCATTGTCGGGTCTTTGTGAGCTAGACATGGTGACCTGTAAAATATACCAAAGTTCAGCCCACATGACTGCAAAACAATGATAAAAATATGGGTGGTGTGCGCATACCACCCCACACTTAGTTCAATGTAGTCTCAACTTAGGTACTCAGACTTCCCAAAATTTACCAATAACATACTCAAGTAATTACCAAGCTTATTAAACTGGAGAGGCATCACAATATCAGATACAACCACGAAACAATTAGAAAGTGTTACTCAAGACTTCACACAACTAATATAGACCTTTCAGTACACACTACCGCCCAGCCAACTTCGCCTAGCAACGGTAATCCTTCACACTTGTTCGCCAAAGTAGTATTTACTCAAGAATTTGACACAATAGGTATCCAATTTGCAAGGAGAGCGTCTTTAAGTACATATTAGACCTTCAATAGTCGAGGTAGTCAAACCCCCATACTACCTTTAAATTCAAGTAACCTAACTCAATTCAATTCAAACTTTACATTAATCATTAACAATTCAGACAACAATCTGTCACGAGCAAGCATAACCCACAAATATTTACCCCATGCTAGAACAACAACAATGAACATTAAGTGATTTTTACTCAGGAATTCAAAATCACCTATAACCACAATATCGCCCAACGCATCAACCTATGATTAACCAAGGCACAATACACGCAAGGAATCGAGCACACCCAAAAACAAATTGACAAACAATCCCACATACTATACCCTATCAATTTAACCCAAGAATTGTGCAACACTGTATTTCTACTCAGACTTCGAAACACACATAGACCAACACGAAACACACGATATTGACAACAGAAAACACCCTTCCCAACTCCCTGAAAATCGAGCAACCAACAACCCATGGCAAGACATCTCAACCTGCCCCAGAATCGCAAGAACAAAATAAGAGCACATATCTGGCGACACGAAGTTTCAGAAAAATGGAGAAGAGCAAGAAGGGCGTAGCTACGCGATATGGAACTACTTGAAGCAATTCGCAAGGGTGAAGGGAAGGGATGAAAATCGTGGTGAATGTAGTGAAAAGGGGAAATAATGGGTAATTTAGGGGAAGAAGTCGGGGTTAAAAGGGTTGGGGTCGGGTAATTTCCAACGAAAATGGGTAAAACTCGGTTATTTGATGAAAAACTAAATTTACTCACCTAGGGCGCGACGCGCGATTGACACGGAGTCCACTGGAAATTTAATTCCAGGCGAGGCCAATATTTGGCCCTTGCTCCGCGTCGTGAGGCTAGCACGGTATTGCCTTCTTTTTTACGTAAAAGTAACTTACCATCGAAATTGAAATTCTAGACCTCATCCGCGACATGCCACATACACGGAGTCCTCTGCCTCAAATGGTATCAGGCGAGGCAAAAAATTTCCCCGCCTCTGCGATGCGCTCCCTACATGGAGTTGCCTTGGGCGAAATTTCTTCATCATACATATTATCAGCTTAACACCCACTAATCAAAAACATGATAGGTTTTCTACTATCCAGCGCCTTAGTTATGGTCGTGGCACGATGCATATTTTTGTATGTTTCTTAATATATCTTTTTTTTACTAATTCCTAAGAACTAGAATAACCAAATAAAAACACATAAATCCTAACTATTACAATGGTTCACGGGTTGCCTCCCGTGTAGCGCCTGATTTAACGTCGCAGCACGACCCATCTCATGACTCATTCATCATTCAATGTGAGTGTTTCAAGCTCACAATCCACATCACTTCTGAAATAATGCTTGACCCTTTGACTATTCACAAGGAAAGTACAACTCTTATCCTTGTTTTTTAACTCTACAGCACCATGTTTGGTTACTCTCACCACTTCATACGGGCCACTCCACTTAGACCGAAGCTTCCCCGGGAACAACTTTAATCTAGAATTGCAAAGTAACACTAACTGACCAGGATTGAAGGTGCGTGACACAATATGCTTGTCATGCCACCTCTTGGTCTTCTCTTTATACAACTTTGCATTTTCATAGGCGTGAAGCCTAAACTCTTCTAGCTCGTGCAACTGCATGATCCTCTTTCTGCCTGCTAACTCAACATCTAGATTCAACTTCTTAATCGCCCAATATGCCTTGTGCTCTAACTCAGCTGGTAAGTGACAAGCTTTCCCAAACACCATTCGATAAGGAGAAGTCCCTATCGGGTGTCTTATAAGCAGTCTAATATACCCATAAGGCATCATCTAACTTGTCAGCCCAATATCTTCTTTGGGCATTCACAGTCTTTTGGAGGATCTGTTTGACCTCCATGTTTGATACCTCTACCTGCCCGCTAGTTTGGGGATGATATGATGTAGCCACTTTATGCCTCACCCCATACTTTGTTAACAGACTATGAATTGAGTTATTGATAAAGTGCTTACCTCCATCATTGATTATCTCCTTTGGTGTTCCAAACCTGGTGAAGATTTGCTTTCGAATGAACTTGACAACCACTTTGGTATCATTTATTGGCAATGCAACAGCTTCCACCCACTTAGACACGTAGTCCACAACGACGAAAATGTATTGATTACCCCGGGACGATGGGAATGGTCCCATGAAGTCAATCCCCCACACATAAAAAAAATCTCCACCTCTAGTATGTTGTTCAATGGCATCTCATGCCTCTTCGAAATGGTGCCCATCCTCTGACACTGATGGCAAACTTTCACAAACAAAGCAAATCTTTAAATAGAGTAGGCCAAAAAAAATCAGATTGCAATACCTTATGCGCAGTTCTTTCGCCTCCATGATGTCCACCATATGGCGACGCGTGGCAACTCTCCAACACTTGTGTCACCTCTTGCTCAGCTATACACATTCTCATCATCTGATCCGGACCCTACTTGAACAAATAGGGCTCATCCCATGTATAGAAGTGTGCATCATACTTTAACCTTTACTTCTGATGTGTTGATGGCCCAGGTGGAAATAAACCACTCACCAGAAAATTCACAATGTCTGCATACCAAGGCACCTGAGCAATGTCCAAAGCAAACAACTGCTCATCAGGAAACTCTTCACGAATGTGCCCTTCATTTTTCACATGAGATGAATCATCTAGTCGGGACAGATGATCATCTATTTGGTTTTTAGTTCCCTTCATATCTCTTATTTCGAGGTCAAACTCTTACAGCAACAGGATCCACCTAATCAGCCTAGGTTTGGCATCCTTCTTGTTGAACAAGTACCGAATGGCCGCATGATCAATGTAGACTATCACTTTGGTTCCCACCAAGTATGACCTGAACTTATCAAATGCGAACACCAATGCCAATATCTCCTTCTCAGTAACTATGTAGTTCGATTGAGCTGCGTCAAGTGTTTTGCTTGCATAGTATATGGAGTGAAACACTTTGTCCTTTCTCTGCCCAAGCACTTCCCCAACTACTATATCACTAGCATCACACATTAGCTCGAATAGAAGCTCCCAATTTGGAGCAATAAGAATAGGATCCTCGATCAACTTCTATTTCAGCATCTCAAAAGCCTGCAAACATTTTTCATCAAACACAAATTTCATCTCTTTCTCTAGCAAGCTTCACATAGGTCTTGCAGTTTTAGAGAAGTCCTTGATGAACCTCTTGTAAAAACTAGCATGTCCAAGAAAGCTTCACACTCCCTTCACTGATATTGGTGATGGCAACTTCTCAATCACTTCCACCTTTGCTTTGTCTACTTCTAGCCCACTTTTGGAGATCTTGTGCCCCAACACAATTTCTTCTCTGACCAGAAAGTGACATTTTTCCCAGTTCAGCACCAGATTGGTATTCTCACACCTAGCAAGAACTCTGTCAATATTAGATAAACAAAGTTCGAACGACTCACCAAACACCGAGAAATCGTCCATGAATACTTCAACAAAATCTTCCACCATATCATGGAAAATTTACATCATACATCTCTGAAATGTGGTTGGGGCATTGCACAAGCCAAATGGCATGCGTTTGAATGCATACATGCCATATGGGCAAGTGAATTTTGTCTTCTCTTGATCCTCAGGTGCAATGACGATCTGATTATACCCTGAATAATCATCAAGGAAATAATAATACTCTTGGCCAGCCAACCTATCTAACATTTGATCAATGAACGGTACCGGATAGTGGTCCTTCCTGGTGGCTTCATTGAGTTTTCTGTAGTCCATGCATATCCTCCACCTAGTTACTGTTCTTGTGGGGATCAACTCATTTTTCTCATTGGTCACAACTGTCATTCCACCCTTCTTGGGCACACATTGAACTAGACTTACCCATTTACTGTCAGATATTGGGTACACAATCCCTGCATCCAGCCACTTGATGACTTTTATTCTGACAACATCATTCATCAATGGATTTAGTCTCTGCTGATGCTTTGCACTTGCGTTGTACCCTTCTTTCATGTATATTTTGTGCATACACAGTATGGGACTAATATTATGGATGTCAGACATTTGCCACCCCAGAGTTGTTTTCCTCCTCTTCAGAATAAGCAGTGAGGCCTCCACCTGTTCGTCAAATAATGCTATAGACAAAATAACCGATAAAGTTTCATCTTCACCCAAAAATGCATACCTGAGGTGGGCTGGCAATGTTTTCAACTCCAGCGTAGGTGCTTCTTTAATAGAAGGTTTAGGTGGAGGACCCAACACCCTATTTAGAGGCTCTCAGCATTGTCCAGAGGTAACCATAAATGACACATCAAGAAACTGCACTATTTCATGTGCCTCAGCATCCCCATATATGTCATCACCCACCAACACTCGCTCTAGAGGATCTTTAGCTGCAATATATTTAGCTTCTGCCTCAAGATCTATCATGGTTATGGCAGACAACTCCTCATACACAGCTGGCAATTTTAAGGCTTTGTATACATCAAACACCTCCACTTTATCATGAGCTTTCATAGTAAGCTGCCCAGTTGCTACATCTATCATTGCCCTACCAGTCGCTAAGAAATGTCGTCCTAAGATGAAAGTGATCTCAGGATCAGACTCAAAATTCAATACTACAAAGTCTACTGGGAAAATCAGAGATCCCACTTGTACTAACACATCTACCACAACACCCTCAGGTCTAGCTACAGATCTATCCGCCAACTACAAAATTACAGTTGTTGGTTTAGGACTACCCAACCCCAGTTTTTTATATAGAGAACTTGGCATCAAGTTTATACTCGCTCCTAGATCACACAACCCTCGAGCATGGATGTTTTGCCCTAGTAATCTGCATAGTAAAACTACCCGAATCTTTTAGTTTAATAGGCAGCTTGTTTTGAATTCTAGAGCTACATTCTGCAGTAAGTGTCACAGTCTCATACTCTGTCAGCCTCCTTTTGTTTGCTACGATATCTTTCACATACTTCGCATACCTGGGTATACCCTATAAAAATCTACCAATGGCAAGTTAATGTGAACTTGTTTCAAGAGAGAGAAACTTACCAAAACATTTGTCATCCTTTTGTTTCTTGAACTTCTGAGGAAATAGACCAAGTGGTCTCACTATTGGTTGCACTCTTTCTTCCGGTGCAACTACTTCATTCTCCTTAAGCTCACCTTCTTTAGGTTCACTCTCTTTGTTTACAACTTCAGTGTTTCTTTTCTTAGGAGCTAACTCCTCCAATTGCAAACCACTGCGTGTACTCACTGCATTCACCTGTTTAGGATTTGGGTCAGTGTTTCCAAGCAAACCTCTTTGTGGTCATGAATTTTGGGCACTAGAAAACTGCCTAAATTGCTTCTCCAGATTTTGTGTAGCTAACTGATTATTTCTCACATCAGTAGTTAACTAGGCTTGATCAGTAATAATCTTTTTCAGCATCTCCTCCACACTCATGTTTCCGGATTGTTGCTTGGGTTGTTCCCTTTGCGCCTGTGGTTGATAACCTTTGGCATTACATTGTGGCCTATAATGGTTTTGCCCTTGGCCCTGGTTCTGATTTCCACCCCAAGAAAAGTTTGGGTGGTTACGCCAACTTAGGTTATATGAGTTTCCATAGTTTTGTTGGCCTCCTTATCTCTGGGAATTCCCTACAAAATTAACAGAATTTAGGTTTGCACCACATACCTTTGCACCGTTATCGCTACCTCCGCAGATCTCACACCCAGACGATAGTTGTTGAACTGCATTTACCTGTGCAGGTTGTTGTCCCAATGCCATGTTGCTAAAATATGTACTCATCATATTTTGCATAGCAGAAATCTGTGCAGTTAGAGTAGTCATCGCATCTACTTCCAGCATACCTGCAGTTTTCTGTACTACAAGTTTCATTCCCCCTCCATTCCACTCTGGATTACCCTGAGAGATCCGGTTCAGCAAGGTGAACAGTTCAGATTAAGTCTTCTCCAAGGCATGTCCACCTGCAGCTGAATCAAGCAAAATCTTGGTGTTAGGCTCCAACCCTTCAATGAAGGTATGGACTAACACCTCATTAGATTGATGATGATGAGGGCAGCTCATCAACTTTGATTTAAACCTGTCCCAAACTTGGTACAAGTTCTCACCACCCTTCTACCTAAAACTCAAAATATCACTCCTAAACATAGTTGTTTTCCCAGATGGAAAAAATCTGATGAGGAATTTCTGTGCCAAATTGTCCCAGGTGGTAATTGAATTCGCAGACTCTGAGTTCAACCATCTTTTTGCATCCCCAATAACAGAGAAAGGAAATAAGGTGAGCCTCACGTAATCTTTATTCACCCCAGTTGGAGTGTAAGTATTACTGATCTCAAAGAAGTTCTGAATGTGAACTGTGGGATCCGCATGTAAAAGAACAGTAAATTGCCCACTCGTGTGCAAAATTTGCACCATACTCTACTTCAGTTCAAATCTCCCACCAGGTTCAGGTTTCTGTATGCACGAAGTCACATTGGTGGGGCGTGGGATTACCACGTCTCGTACGTTCAACTCAGCAGCCATTGTCTCAGGTTCTTCTTTCTCTATTTTTGATCCAGGAGATTCTAGCTCACCTATAACTAGGGGAACCGGATATGCTAATCGTTTATGCCTTCTATGTAGGTGTACGAATCTTTCAGGTTCTGAGAGAGGCGACAACAATCCTTTATCGTCGTCCAGTTTGGAGTTTCAAAACAACCTGCAACAATGGAATGCTAAGATCAAGTTGTCTACACTTGTGTTTCAACTTCAGAAATCAGAAAAATTCAAATGCTTTCTAATTCTTAAGTCCCTGGCAGCGGCGCCAAAAACTTGTTGCGGTCTAATTGCACACGCAAGTGCACATGATTGTACAAGTAATGAAGTGGCTCTTTTTGAGAGTCGGGTATCATACCCATATGGACTTACACTTCGAAACTATCAATTTCTCTAGTTTTCAGTTGACCACAAATGTATTTCCAAGTTTAAAGAGGTGTTTATTTCTATTTCTAAATTTTAAAACAAAATTTAACTAACATGATTCAGTTTCACGGGTTTCAAAGAATGATTTGGGAAAGGTCCAGGGCTACAGCTTCTAACAGGATTCATGCAATCAATATAATTTATATGGATAATTATTAACTATCGAATCAATGAATCACAGGGTTAGATGTATGATCATGGTCTCCCGACCTCTAATCGCCTATGATAGATAACACCCTAACTACATCGTTGAGCGGGGATAGACTGATTACCTACCGAGAATTAAGTTATTTTCCTGAACGATGACCCAAGCGAGGTCTCTAGGTATATCCCTATCCTAGAAACGAATCAACCCTAGCTATTTAGAGTTCAACAAGCTCCTTATGTCCCACGTTCTCTCCTTTTATTCCTCTCCCGAGTTCAATTCGGACAATAAATTTATTTCTATGGTGATCAATCATGAAATACGGAAAATAAGAACGTAAGAAAGATTCATGTGATAGTAAATAATAAACCCAAAAAAAAAATCAATTACAATCATCATGTAGCCACAGTCCTACAACTAGGGTATTTAGCTACTCATAGTCCAATAATCAATCATACAATGGTTATGAATCATAAAATGATTGAAAGGAAAAGAGTTTAAGAAATAACCCTGAAACTCCAGAAAACGTTCTTCCAAATCGTTGTCTTTTAAAACCCAAAAAAAATCCCTCTGATAAAATAAAATAAAACCTTATTTATACTAAAAGTCGAAACAGCCAAATCTAGTACTCAGGCGCGCGACGCGCGGTGCCTTCCAAATTTCGATTCCAAGAACCATTTGCCTTCTGCGCGACACACGAGCATCACGACGTGTTCTACCTCAAATCAATTTATTGCGCTCAGAATTTCACTCCCTCTCCGCAACACGGAGAGGACACGTAATTTTCTGCCTAGAGGTTGATTTCGCAATCCTCATTTTGCATTCCTTTGCGCGACGCAGAAGGAACACATAAATGCCTTGGTGCATTTTCTTCAGCTTCTTCCTTGCTCTCTTTTTGTGCTCGTTTCTCTCATTAAGCATACCTACACATCTAATCATGTTGGTTAGCTCATAAATAAGCAAACGACTCAATAAGATTACAGACGAATACATTTTGAATTCAAACTAGGCGTAATTGCGCGCATAATTAGCAAAATATGCCTAAGATCACCTATACACCACAAAAAAATGGTGTTGTTGAAAGAAAACATAGACATATATTAGAGATAGGAAGAGCTCTGAAACTGCAATCATATATTCCAAGTAGATTTTGGGGTGATTGTATCTTAACTGTTGTTTACCTGATTAATAGACTACCCTATGATTTTAGGAGGTAAAACTCCTTTTGAGCTATTCTTTGGGAAGGCTCCTAAGATAGATCACATGAGAGTGTTTGGGTGTCTATGTTTTGCAAACAGACTTCCAAAAGGTGGGTGTCTATGTTTTGCAAACAGACTTCCAAAAGGTGACAAACTTGAGGCAAGATCTTAGCAGGGAACGTGTTTTTCCCTTCAAAATAATGGGCTCCCAGGAAGATATTTTGCCACTAGTCTCTACTTTTGTGCATGATGCAGACACAACAGCTGAAATCAGCATAATTTCTCTCACTGTTTTGGATCATACTCTATTAGAAAATGATGAGCAAGATCATACCAACATTGCTGAGAGGAATATAGATAACTCTATTGTGGATAATGCGCAGGAAAACACAAAGAACATTAAGACAGAGAACATCCAGGCTATTACACCTATTGTGCAGGAAAACACAGAGAACATTCAAGCTGCTATACCTATTGTATCCCCTCATGTTACATCTTCTCCAGCTGATCTAATACATTCTCAGCCTGCAGTTACTGGGCTTAGAAAGACAAGAAGAACAACCAGACCTCCAATATGGATCAAAGACTATGTTATGCCCAAGAAGACTAGTTTGTATTCTCTTACTGATCATTTATGCTATGATCGCTTGTCTAAGAGATATCAGGGTTATCTTACTGCCATTTCAGTGGATATAGAACCTCATTCTTACAAGGAAGCATCACAGGACCACGTGTAGATTTCAGCCATGCAGTAGGAAATCAAGGCACTCAAAGATAACCACACTTGGTCAATTGTAGATTTGCCACTAGAGAAAAGGCTATTAGCTCTAAATGGGTATACAAAATTAAGTATAAAGCTAATGGTAAGGTGGAAAGATATAAGGCAAGACTTATTGCTTAGGGCTTTACTCAGAGAGAGGGCATTGATTATCATGAAACATTTTCACCTGTGGCCAAAATGGTCACTGTTAGAACTGTTATCAGTATAGCAGCCTCACATGGTTGGGATATTTATCAAATGGATGTGAATAATTCTTTCCTTCAGAGGGTGATCTTAATGAAGATATCTTTGTGGAATTGCCTTTGGGATTTCAAAGGCAAGGGGAGTTTAAGGTGTGTAAATTATAAAAGTCTCTTTATGGGTTGAAACATGCTTCTAGGTAGTGGAATATTAAACTTACGAATGCCCTGTTAAAAGCTTACTACACCCAAAGTATTCATGATCATTCTATGCTCATCAAAAAATCATGAGATGCAATGATGGTGATTTTAGTGTATGTAGATAATTTGTTAATCACTGGGAATGATTTACACATGATACAAAGTGCCAAGAACACACTCAATCAGAACTTCAACATGAAGGATCTGGGAGAATTGAGATTTTTCTTAGGCATAGAAGTAATGAAATCTAAAGAAAGAATACTACTCAATCAAAGAAAGTATGTTTTGCAGCTATTATCTGAAGTTGGACTCGGTGGATCAAAGCTTGTTAATACTCTACTTGAATTCAATCACAAGCTCACTAACATGGAGTATGATCAACATATTGGAGACACCAATGATCATGCTTTAGAAGATGTTACAACCTCCAAAGATTAATTGGCAAATTAATCTACCTCATAGTCACTAGACCAGATATATGCTTTGGAGTTCAAATGTTAAGTCAGTTCATGCAACACCCTAAAAGATCTCACTGGGAAGCTGCACTTCGAATTGTGAGGTACATCAAGAGTTCTCCTGGTCTTGGTATATTCCTTAAAAGAGGTTCTATTACAAAGTTGCAGGGTTTTTGTGATTTCGACTGGGCCTCCTATCCTAATACAAGGAGGTCAGTCACTGGTTATGTAGTTAAGTGGGGAGATTTTTTTATCTTTTGGAAATCAAAAAAGCAGCAAACTGTGAGTAGGAGTTCAGTTGAAGCTAAATATAGAAGTATGGCTGATGTGGTAGCATAATTAGTTTGGTTGGCTGGGTTGTTGAAAGAATTGCATGTCTCTATTGATGTTCCAATCAAAGTGTTTTCAGATAGTAAAGCAACTATCCAGATAGCTAGTAATCCTATGTTTCACAAAAGGACCAAACATATCGAAATAGATTGTCACTTCATCAGAGAAAGGGTCAAGTCGGGTTTCATTGAACCACATTACCTTTACTCTTCCTTGCAGTTGGCAGATCTTCTTACCAAGGGACTTGGCATTGGACAACATCATCTATTAGTTTCCAAACTGTGTGTGCTTGATGTTTTTCACCCTCCAGTTTGAGGGGGAATTTTAGTTTTGAAAGTGTTAAGTTTCCCTTTTGACGTTTCTGAATTCAATTACAGAATTAGTTAGGATCCATGTGGCATGTGCCAGCCATGTGATTTATGACACAGCTGGCATAGTTTGTTGAGTCGGTTAGCTCACTATAAAAGAGCATATAAGGCTCATTGTTGTATTAAGTAAATATGATGTAAAATCCAGATTTCTCTCAATGTAGTTCTTCTTATTTCTGAATCTTTCTTCCTTGTTAGATTGTAGTATAGAATTCTGAAAGTTAACAGAGTGGATCATAAATTTGACTCATTCTGCCACCCCTACACCAAAGGGCGTAGCTACAGTAGGCTTACTCTTTGTTTGGATCATTGTTACCTATTGTTTCATAATGTATTGTATTGTAGGCTAGATACAATGTTTGGTTAGATTGTATTGTCTGCTGATGTTTAATAACATTTTTATTATTTGGTTTGATTATATCGTATTGTATTGTAATTTATAAATTTATTAAAATATCCTTAATTATTCTAGGTTAGGAGGTTTGACTGGGATTAAATTATATAAGGGTAAAGGGTAAAATAGTATTATGAAATATATGTAAGAATATAATTAGAAAAAAAATTTAAGTAACAATGGGAACACACCAAATTAGTTGTTCCATAAAATGGGGGTTTTTCATTGTTACGTAACAACGAAATTTAACAATACAATACAATACATTTTAAGTAACAATCAAAACAAACATGGTATGTATGCTAGCTAATAATACAATACAATACAATGGGTAACAATGATCCAAGCAGGGTGTTAGGATGTCCAAGCGGATATGCTTCGTCGGAAAATTACACCGCATGTATAAGTAAAATGATCTTTTTAAATGGTTAGATAACACATTATGGACACCCTTGAAACAATAAAGAGCCTTGGCGGATTGGTTTCAGTTCTCCAGCAAAAGCTTAATGGCCAGTGTGCACGCGGGTTCAATTCCCCGTTGCTGCACTTTTTATTACACCTAATAATATAATATTTTCTATTAAAATTATATTAAATTAGAGATCTACAATTTAAAATTTTAAGGAAAACATAAAATTTAGTAGTCAATTGATTTTTTTTCTTTTCATTAAAATTTTTAATAAAATTTAAAAGCAATTATTTAATTTAAAGTTAATAAGTAAATCCTTTTTTTTAAAGCTACTAAAAGTGAAAAAGGCTCCATATAGAATTTCTTTTTAAAAGAAAACTTGTTCGATTCTACTATTTATTTTTCATGTCTCGTTGTTAGTCCTCAGAGATTCGTGAAATCTTGAAGCATAAAAGTTATTTCATTCTGATTGGATTTTCTCTTTTTTTTCCTTTGTTCGTTCACTTCCTATTATATAAACATGAACGTCAAAGCTAATTATTATGTAATTTGATTTTAAATTTTTTGAAATATTTTTTAATTAAAATAAATTATCTTTAATGTAATGTAGTTTGATTTACAAAATTTTAGTACACTCATGCGTTAAATTAATTTTATTTACCTATGCAATTCTTGGACACCCTTCGTAAAATCTCTGACTTCGCCACTGCCTACACCTGAAATACAATATTGTACAAAATTATAAAAGATATTTATATACCATATACAATAATATATAATTTTATATACTATTATACAAATTAAAATTTCGTTAAACTTCATCGACTAAGTTCTCCCAAATAACAAGATGAACTCTTCTAAAAATTTGTGGGGAGATAGATTAGCGATAACCTATCATCCCAATATGTGAGATATCATGATCACGATATAATTTGATTGGAAAATATTTTAAAATTGCTAGCAAATTGCTCTTGAAATTTTGCTACAGTAATCGCGTTCACAAGTTATTAGTAATTTTTCAAAGTTATGCCTGAAATTTTGAGATAATTCTTGCTACTTTGGATTCGTCTCATCAAGATCTATCACTTGACTCTGAGTTAGTTTTTGGAGTTGGGTGGGTTGTGTCCCCATGGAAGCTTTGTCCTTAAGCTCATCCTTTGAGCCAATTCAGATAATCATTGAAAATTTTGATTAAATTATGTAAAGTAATTTTATGAGTTGTCCTAAAGTGTAATATATCTTACCTTGGGGATGATCAAGTGATTTGGACTTGGAGCTTCCATGTTGGAGGTCTCAAGTTGAAATTCCTAGCCAGCGAAAGCAAAAGATTTGTCTTTTGGATCGAGCTCGTCCACTTAGCTTGCCTAATGCGGATTACCTATGTGGTTTGCGAGTTACTGCATAGGAGTAGAAATTTTACCGTGTGCACACCTAAATAATAGCAATAACATGTTTTCCTTGTCATTAAAAAATGTGTAATTGTATCTTGATTTAATAATGGTTTTTTAAAAAATGGTTGAGGTGACTAAATCAATCTATTTTTAGATTATTATTTTTTTGAATAAAAGTAAAGTTTTCAATATAAATCTATAACATACTAAAATAAAAACACCGAAAATATTTCCTAATTGAATATTTGTCTTGGATTTTGATATTTGGGGTACAATATCAAATTTAAAATCCATAATCGTTGCTACAACAACTCAAGTACTCAACATTATTTGGTTCTTCGTGATTACCTACTAAATTTTAAGTTTTAACGTAGCAGCAAAAAGCATACTCAATTCAACAATGTTAGTTGTAGGCTACTAGAATTTGAGGTGAGAATTTCACAATATTTATTTTATATGTTCTATTATA
Organism: Solanum sparsipilum; assembly: GCA_029582215.1. Taxonomy (NCBI): domain Eukaryota; kingdom Viridiplantae; phylum Streptophyta; class Magnoliopsida; order Solanales; family Solanaceae; genus Solanum; species Solanum sparsipilum. The sequence goes on along the minus strand of JAKRZT010029197.1, from coordinate 3,090 downwards.
GATTATTAGTTTTATTTAATTCTGAAAATAGATGTGTTTGAAACTTCCATGACAAACTACATATAATAAAACACTTTTTTTAATATAATAATGATTATTTATTGCCAAAATAGAATATCCACATTACGAAGAATGTTACTATACACAAACTTAATTGTTCAACAAAATCAATTATAGATTCGATTTAAATCTAATAACAATTTTTCAATCAATTATAGATTCGATTTAAATCTTATAACAATTTTTCATATGCCGCTTCATAATAAAAATGGTTCATCATGTGATTGTGATAAATATAACGAGTACATTTTTTATGTTAATTGGCATGGTAGGATATTATAAAGGAAAAATATATTTTCATTCTATGTTACTGCAACCTTTGGGTATTTAATTTTATCAAATTTTATCTATTGCGATAATCGTTAGATGACGTGTAAAAAACAAAATATTAACTAAACTGCACGAAAACTAAAGAGAAGCTGAAACCATTCCAATGGTTTCAAAAGGCCTAATTTTGCAATTGTGCCTCCAAACAGTGGCCGAGCCAGAATTTTAAGTAAGGGGTGTCAATGATTACAGTAAAAAGGTACAATTATGGAGCTAGAAAGGCTAAAGCACATGACCTCAAAGAAGTTTTGCATCACACTAATTAATCACTACACTAAACCTTCACCTTGTGTTAAGAGGTGTTAGTACTTGTATATGTATATATTTATTAAATCAGAATTTGGCCTATATATACAGTGTTATTTTTTGGCGAAGAGGCATTGTTTGACACTCCTCGAGCAAGGATACGTGGCTCCGCCCCTGCCTCTTAAAAGGTGTAAATGGAAAATGAAGAGTTGCGACTTTTATTAAGAGTTGTGACTTTTATGAAAAGTTACGACTTTTATAAAATGTTGTGACTTTTATGAAAGGTTCTGACCTTTCCGAAAGATTGTGACTTTTTCAAAGGGTTGTGACCTTTCCGGTAAGGCACAATAAGAACCTTTTCACACTGCCCTTTGTTTCTATAAATTGAGGGATTTCCTCTCATTTTAAAAAGAATAAAATTTTATGGACTTCTTCTACTACTACTACTACTAAATCTAGTATTTTGAGTGTACTTTACTGTCATTGAGTGGTTCGCTGACACCGTGATTTTAGGTACTGATACACCGGTGAGTAAAATCGTTCTATCCTGGGAGGATATATTCCATTAACCTCGGGTACTTGACGGGAATAATTTTCTTAAGGGGACACTGTGCATTCAGTGGGTTCGATTTTCTTCTTTAAGAAAAATATTTTGTATATTGTTCTAATATGTTTCTGATTCTATTTTCTCTACTGGTTTTAATTTTCTAGTTTTGAAAATGCTCTAAAACTTTGTTATTTCTTATCAAATTTTTTAAAGTTTTTGTTTTAAGTATCTTAGGAAACAAGATGAACAACAATCTTAAGGAAATTATTATATTGTTGGTGTCTCTTGTATTCTACTGATTGAGGGAAACATATCATGGAAGTAGAAGATTAATGCACTACTTCTTTAGAATTTGGTGCCTGTTTAGCAAGATCGAATTGAGAATGTACCAGAAAAATTGGTAGTATTCCGATTAAAGATTACACCAGGTAACCTTTTTATTATTTATCTAAGGAGGAAAATAGTTTCTAAAAGTTAATTCTTTTGATATTTATCATGTGTATCTTTGGAAAAAGATCTGCAAACCATATGTTTTGGAATGAATTTTCCTTGGCAAATAGTGTTGGCTTAAAATTTTTTGTTTGATAAAATAGTATGTCAAAATGTTATAGTTGGAATACTATTTGAAAAGAAAAACATTTCTATGTGATAATCTAAGAATATGTTTTATTCTGTTTGGAGAAAAGAAAAACTTTTGTAGTTTTGTCCTCCGTGTGAATTTGATTGTGTCTGATTTTGTAGAGTAAAACTTTTGTAATTTTCTACTTTGGTTAAATAAGACTATGCAATTGGTTTGAAGAATATAAAAACTTCATCTAATAAGTCAGTGTTGTACTTTTGATTTTCTATAAACTTCATTGTTAAATAGAAAAAAATTGTACAAATTAAAAGTTTTTGTCTTTATTATTAGTATTCTAAATACTAAGTGGTATGTCTAATTGTGATAGAAAAAAGACCAATGACTTAAAGTGTGTGATTTTCTGTCTGCAATAGGTGCCTCTATGAAATGTACTTTGACACTATGTAAAGATTGTCAAAGAGAATTGAATTACTATAATTCTTTCGTAGAATAATATTTTCAAAAGAGGTTTGATACTGCCAATGACATTTTGATAGTCTGGAAAAATATATGGAAAAAATTATTTTCAACTATTTGAAAAATATTTTTGAGATCATATTTAAAATGTTGGGTGTTCTTTGCTTATGACAAAGATAAAATTAGACTTAGTGTCCAATTTAAATTTGGAGCACAAGATATAAAATTCGATGATATTTTTGTATTATGCTAGACCCACAAAATTCTTGGAGTATATTTGATATTGTGGTCGTTGAGTTTCTCTTTTACTAGTATATGGTATGAATAGTATGAAACTACCAAACTATATGTATACTTGTTCAAAATGATTGAGTTCTTTTATGAGAAGGTGTCACTTAAAATGTTGTGATTTTTCATGAAAAGATATGTCTATTAAATATAACTATTTGTATAGACATAAATATTGACGAATAGTCATTTGTCATGTTTTGTAAAAGAAGCATTTGTACTATATTGCCTTTATTGGACCCGATGAAATTTTGTTCATGGATAGTTCTATAACAATCAAATTGAAAGTTGTGGAAAGGTCCTTTCGAAAAGGATATTTGACAAGGTAATGACTCTAAACAATGTTTGTATCACACAAAATTGCAAGAAATAGGAACAAATATTTGTGAGAAAATGCTACCCCACGGAGAGCTTTTCAAACTTAATATGTTATTTTGTTCTTACTTGCTTGAGTTAGATTGTTTGTAACATGAACGCTTGGGACATGTCAATTACAAAACCTTGTAAGGAAAACTGATCAACTTAGAAGTTTTGTCTAACTTTGAGTGCAATAAATAAAAATGTCAAGTTTGTGTGGAATCTAAGT
>JAKRZT010029196.1:0-18409 GCA_029582215.1 Solanum sparsipilum | reverse complement strand
TAACTTTGATTATTCCTGTTGCTACCGCAAGCGTGGAAAGAGCATTCTCATCAATGAAGTACATAAAGAATGATTTGCGTAATAGGATGGATGAAGATCTTTTGAATGGTTGTTTAGTTTGCTATATAGAGCGTAGTATATTTAAAAATGTAAGTAATGATGCCATTATTGACCGTTTTCAAAATATGAAAACTCGTCGAGGACAATTGTAAGTGAATGATGTTTTTTGCTAATAGATTACTATATAAAGATTGCTACTACCTATTTGCTCGTCAACTTGTTCTCACAGTAAAATTTATATAATTGAATTAATTGTCTATTTTGAAGATAATGGTGCCCCCATGTTCTTGAGATCCTGGATACACCTCTGAATATTGGTATATTGGGCAAAAAACGGCTTGGACATGATGACACCAACAAAGGATGTTCAAGGAAATTGGTTCGGTGGAATTAATAGTGTCGAAGATATGTTTGCTAGAGATAGATCTCCATGGGTCTCCAAAGTCACAAAATGATCTTCTCGCAACAGAGAAATATTAGTTCGCACGGATAATGACATTTTCACGTGAACGACAATCATTGGTCATAGTATTTCAGAGTTCGAGTGAAACTTTTCTATTAATTGATGCATTACCTTCATAACCTATAAATATTAATATCGATATAATTGTGTGGGGATGCGATTTTGAACAATACAAAAGCAATATGCTTATATTCTTGTGCTCTAAATTTTTCATAATTTTTACTCAGTCTTTACTAATTTATAGTTTTTACCCACTAAAGCGATCCTGAAACCAAGGACAACATCATTATATCGTCGTCAGATCTAGCACAAATGCTAAGCATCAGAGTTCTAATGCTTCATACAACTTTTTGTATTTATTTTATTATCTTCGTTTAGTTCATTCAAATATTCTCGAATAAATTTAATTGTTTATATTCAAATCTAACAAATTAAATTAAGATGTGTGTTCACAATCTAATTATATCTCATAGTATGTCCACGCATTCTTCTACATTTATCTTCTAAACATGGACGTTCTTGGCTGCCCCAACACTTTACCCTATACAACAAAGTTGGTCTAATAATCACTCTATAGAACTTATCTTTAGACCTTGATTGTACATTCTTATTGCTCAGTACCCTAATGAGCCTCCATTTCATCAATCCCGCTTCAATACGGTGTGGAACATGATCATCAATATCCTCGTCCTTTTGTATTATGGATCTAAGATACCTAAAAAATTCCCTCTTAGATAAGACTTGTGCATCAATCTTTACTTTCACCTCCACATTATGTGTTGCGTCATTGAACTTGCACTCCAAATACTCTGTTAGTCCTACTTAACTTGAAACCTTTAGAATCTAAGACCACTCTCCAAACAGAGTCACTTCTCACACTCAATTTCTTAGTTTCATCATATAAATGGACAGACCCACATGGAGCCGAGGGGTTCACTTGAAAAATTATAATGTATATATACAATTAAATTTATGATTTACGTATGTGTGTGTATATATATATATATATATATATTTAAATGTTGATGAACCCCTCAACACAACATTAGTACCTAGGGGTCGTTTGGTAGGCCGCATTAAAACAAATAGTCCATGCATTATGTATGGTATTGTTTAGTACTATGTTTGGTAGGAAATTGGGTCTATGTATAGTTAATCCATGGATTAGTTATACCTCCTACATGGTATTATAGGATGTATTACTAATACCTTTCATTTGGAGGTATTAGTAATGCATGGGATATAATACCATGAGATAAGTCCATGTCAAAACAAAAATATCCCTTAAATCATTTTAATTATTTTCTTGATTTTATGTTTTATACTTGTACTAGTAAATTTATTTAAATAAATTAGCTTACAAATTATTTAGAGAGAGTTGTTTGTTGCTAAATAAATCCAATACAAATTAATACAGTATTTGAAATGTGAGTTGTTTAACATTAGCTAATTAAAAATACAAATATATCACCACATGACGTTTGTGATCTTAAATAAAGGTATAATTTATTGATATATATTTGTGTAGTTTTCTAATTATTTGTATTTTGAACAATTTATAAAATTGAATACATATAAAAATTACAACTTGCAATTTTTATGTGTAAATGTAGATGATTTATTTAATTTTACGATTGTTTACCGTCTTTTCAATTTTAAAAGTTGATAGTTTATCTTTTTTTAAATTGAAAATTGACATTTTGTAAGCGATCAATTTACTAAGATGACAATTATTTATCCTCAAATAATTTAAGTGAAAAAAAAGGCTAACATGACAACAAAATTGTTCTTCTCATAGCTAGTTAGAAGGCCATAAAAAAATAATATTGTCCGGCAATTATTTACCTTAACCCAATTGCATAATAATTCAAGGGTATAATTGGAAGAAAGTTTTTTATAAAGTTTTAATCCAAACACAAGATGAGGTGGCAAACAATAAACCAAACACTTGGTAAAAATAATCTCTGCATTACTAATTCCTGCACTATTAATCTCTGCATTACTAATCTCAGCATTATTAGTCCCTATATTACTAATCCCAATATTACTAATTCCTACATTATTAATTTTTGTACCAAACGATCCCTTAGTGCAGTGGTTAGGTGGGTTAAGATTCACCCATAATAATTGAGATCAAATGTCAATGGACGTGGGCTCACTGTGAATTTTGCTTCTCTTGACAACTTTTTTTTTTAAGTATTAAAATTAGGGGAAAAAGGTAAAAAATGTCCTTAAACTATGTGATAGGAATAAAAATGTCTTTCGTTTTAGTTTGGCTAAAAATGTCCTTACTGTTAATACTTTGGTTCAAAAATGCCCTTGCAGTCAATACTTTGGTCCAGAAATGCCCCTATAGTTACAAAATGGGTCAAAAATGTCCTTTTCCGAATAAATAGATCATTTTTTCTTTTTAAACACATCTTCTTCCTAATTAAAATATTATTAAAGAACACTATTCTTGTTTTCTTTGATCTAAAATCACTTTAACAAATAAAAATGTAGGAAATATTTTTTTTATTCTTCTTAATCTCATTTTATCAATTAATATAGAATCTTCATGTACCATTTCGACAGATAATATATGTCATATATATAAGATCATAGTATATCCATCATTGATTTATATTTATGTAACGATAAAAAATAATGATAATAAAATAAGAAATATTTTTTTTTTATTTTTTTCTGAATTGAAGTAAGATAAACATTTGCTAATATAAAAAAACATTTTATTAGAGAAAAATGTGTTAAAAAAAGAATATATTTATTTGAAAAATGAGTATTTTTGACCCATTAAATAACAATAAGGGCATTTTTGGACCAAACTACAAACAAAGGGTATTTTTGTTCTTTTCACATATTTTAAAGGGCATTTTTGTACCAAAGTATTGACGGTAAGGGTATTTTGAGCCAAACTATAAACAAATGACATTTTTGTTCCTTTGGTTCAAGGGCGTTTTTGACCTTTTTTCCTTAAATTAATACTCCCTCTGTCCCATATTATAAGTCATTTTTTCTATTTGCACTTGCATTAAGAAATAAGGTACTTTATTTTTTGATAATGAAATTAGACGACAAATGAATTTTAGTTCTAGTTCGACAAATCATTTGTTTTTTGATTTAAATGGTGCATAACTCCTTTATTTGGATATTGATTTTTCTCAATTTTGCCTTCACATGTTTTGGTTGAGTCTTCTATTTTTACATCCTTTGAACTTTTTGAAATGTCATCTTCCTTGATAAAATTTGTTGAAGCTTCAACTTTCAAGATTATTTTTGAATTGTTTTTCATTTTTTATTTTTAATTTGTTTGTTGATATTTTTTTTCAAAATTAGATTTTATAGAATAAGTAGTGAATAAAGAAAGTAGTTAATTAATGAATGAGTACTCTCCCAATGAAATTAATTACTTGTAGATTTCCTAGGTTAGTCAAAGTAAATACATTTTCAAGATTAATTAATCAATCAAGGGTATAATGGGCAAAATATGATAATTTATGCATAAATTTTATAAAATGACATATATTGTGGTCCAGCTATATTTAGAAAGGGGTGACTTATAATATGGGACGGATGGAGTATGTAGTAATATTTCAATCAAAAAATTGATTTCCAAGTAAATATTATTATGTACTTAATAAACTTTTTTAATAAAAATAAATAATTTAGATAAACAATATTGAATATAAACTCACTCGTATATGATTTAAGATTCAACCCGTTTATAGGTAAATCGACCTTTTAATTTCTCAACACTATTAGCCTGCTTACTTTTTTTTCAAACTTTCAAATTCCACAAATGAAAATTTTGGATCCGTCACTAATTTGAAAAATTATATTATTTGTATATGATTAAAATAATTTTTTAGATATATGTAGTAGATGTTGAACGCCCTTCAACTACTTTATATATCTATTTCTTCATATTTTAAATCTATTTTTAAAAATCCTGACTCCGCTACTATCTTTAATAATCTTATTATTGAACCCCATCCTTTACGTCGTACAAACAACGTCAAATAACCGCCATAAAAACTTAAATCATACATGTGATTGATTGCCGTAATAATAATTTGCGCTTTGAAAAGGGCGGAAGAGTTTTAAAAGTAAGGTTTGTACGAAATCTAAAAAGTTGAGCAGAGCGATGTTTGATCACTCAATTCCAATGCGATAACAGTTGGCGAAGCGATAAGGATCTCAAAAAGCAATTTCAAAGACAACTTCTTCTTTTTTTAACTTTTTCTTCCCTTATCATCTTTTCCAAAAATAAAATAAAATATTTATTTATTTAAAAAATATTTTATTTTTTAATCTTACTCTTATCTTTGAGTAATAATATAAAACATTAATAGTCAAAACTAAAATTTTAAAATATAATTAATAAAAAAGATTTAGTAAAACAAACATTTAATATATAGTAAAAATAATTTTTCTCTTACTTTTCAAACTTAGAGAATTTTTCAATGATATATTATATAGACAGAGGAAAATAATAAGCAAATTGGAAATTGAAAGTCAATACTTAATATATATGAATTATTAGAGCACCTAATTTTTTTTGTGAAAGTGAAAATTGTATGTCAATGTCAAAAAGTTACAGCATCAAGAAACTTTTTGTGATAGTGGATACGAATATATATAAAAAATAATATTATACAAAAAAAAGTTGAAAATTACTAATATAATATAAATAATATATTTTATTGAATGCAAGAAACTCCTTAGGAATATATTGTTCTTTATTTTTTTAAAGTAGAATTCATGCCACACAAATTAGTCATTTGATTATATTTTTTAATATTTAAAAATATTTATTTAATTATTTTCTGATATTTAAGAATAGTTATTTAAATTATTATATAACTTTTTGGTGATGACGAGATTGATGATTGTTTAGTCCAAATAAAAGTCTAACATTTAAATAAATAATTACACGTACAACAAGTTAAAATTAGGCTCCGACCAAATCATTACTACTTATGTGTTCGTGATTAGTAGACTGATTAGGTTCGTAAATTTCGAATTTTTATGTTACTTTTTTTAATTTAATTTTTTATAGGTTTGTACTTTTTGTTCCCTTTTATTATGATCTGAGAGTTTTTTTTTTGGTAAATACTATGATCTAATTGTTGATTTTTCGATTATGTGAAATTCTTGTGTATCTTTCATACAGAATTTATGAATTATAGAATCCTTTGCTCGTTGATTTTCTAATTGCTATGATCTATGACTATTAGATATATTAACGCACGGTTTGCAACAAATTTTAATGTGACAAAAAATAAATTACAATCACAAATAAAATATGAAGAAATATAAATATTTTATTAATAATAGTGTGGGTATACTTTTGTTCCTTCCTGGATTCTTCTCTCATAAGATTTTTCGACATGATTTGAGGGTCGTTAGTGGCATATTTCTCGAAATAAGATGATTTGAATTTGGTCAATATTTCATGAATTTACAAAATATTCGAGATGCCTCTTTAGGAATATAATACCATTTATATAGGAATGAAGTAGGTTTTGGGGTAACCTCCAAGAACCCTAACTGAAATTGAACACATCTTATAGAGTTCAATTAGAATTAAACATGTCTTGTAGAGACCCACAAAATTTCAATGATACACGTACATTTATACCAACATGGATTGTGAATTTGTGATGCCGTGATGAGACTGATTCATCCTTAATTAGAGGTTTCGAGTTTGAGTCACGGGTAGGAGTGTTCCACGGTTTGGATAAAAATCGATCAAAACTGATTAAATAAATCAATTTTATTTGGGTTAGGTATGGTTTGATTTTAAATTTTTAAAAACATATAGTATTTAGGTTGGTTATGGTTTTGTTCCAAAAAGATCAAAGAAATAATCGAATCGAACCGACAAATTAAATACATATAATTTTATTATTATACATATATAATATATTATTTTATAAACAACATTAAAGATCTTATATGTATTGTCATCAAAATTTATTTATAATTTACTTATGAAAACAAAAATGTCCAAGGTGAGAATATTTATCTTATTGGTTTCATGTATATAAGAGTCTATGATAATTCTTTATGAGATTGAAAATGTTACTGTCTCTTTCTTCTAGTCCAAAATAATGAATTTTGAAGCTTTATTCATAGTAAATTCAATGATTGAAAGTTATGTAATGTCAGTCATTTTAATTATTTTTGTTTTGAATGGATTGTTATTACTTTTTCACGTTTTGAATGAATTGTTTCTTTTATTCTTGTTTGTGGTCCAATTGTTTCATATACACAATCTACTGTTTTAGGTCCAATTTTCACCGTCTTGGGTAAAAGAACCTCTACCTTGGGTAAACACTCCCACACTTCGAAATATTTCAAGTTGGTTTCCTTCATTTCCATAACTCATATGGAATCGATTGTGTTTTGCTATGGGGTACCCTATTGAGTATCTTGTTAGCTGTAAGGATAGCTTCCCCCCACAAGTTTCGCGGTGAACCAAAACTGATTAACAAGGCATTCATCATTTCCTTTAACGTCCTGTTCTTTCGTTCCGTCAATTCATTAATTGATTGTGGTGTATAGGGTGTAGTAGTTTGATGAATAATACCATATTCCAAACATATCTCTGCAAAAGGAGATTCGTATTCTCCACCCCTATCACTCTGAATCACTTTTATCCTTCAATTTAATTGATTCTCCACTTCATTCTTGTATTGCTTAAATGCATCAATTGCTTCATCCTTACTATTAAACAAATAGACATAACAAAATCGAGTGCAATCATCAATAAAAGTTGTAAAATAATTTTTTCCACCGCGAGATGGTATTGATTTCATATCGCATATATCTGTGTGAATTAAGTCTAAAGGATTTGAATTCCTGACAATGGACTTATAAGGATGTTTAACAAACTTACATACAACACAAATTTCACATTTCAATTTATCACACTTGAAGTTAGACAATACTTCTAAAGTAATCAATTTTCACAAGGCTTTGTAATTTACATGTCCCAAACGAGCATGCCATAAATCATTTGACTCCAATAAGTAAACAGAAGCAGAATTCTTAGTAATATTGTCAACAACCATTACATTCGGTTTGAAAAGGCCCTTAGTGAGGTAGCCCTTTCCTATGAACATCTCATTCTTACTTATTACAACTTTGTCACTAACTAGGATACACTTAAACCCGTTCTTAATGAGCAGTGCAACAAAAATTAAATTCTTCCTAATAGTAGGAACATGCAAAATGTTGTTCAAAGTCAACACCTTGCCGGATGTCATTTTCAACATGACTTTTCAGTTCCTACAATCCTTGTTGTTGTTGTGTTCCCATGAACAAATCTTCATCGAACTCAACAGAAGTACACATTGAAAAGGCTTCTTTTGCAAAGCAAATATGTCCACTTCTTGAAATTTTCAACTAGGTTGCACTCCGAGATCATTGGACAGAGGTCAGTGCACAAAGATTATCATTTCTCTTAATCTCTAATTATTCTAATAACTTTCAAGTATAAATATAATCCATCAAAATAAAGGAATTCATATATATCATTTCATAATTTGAAAATAAAATTCACATGATCTTTATGCAACACAATTATGCCATAATAATTTTCTTTGGCCTAAATAACAAATTTATATTAAGCATACCAAATATGTTATTTCTAAACTTATTTAAAATACATTTCAAGATCATCACAAGTGAATTATTTATGCTAACAATTATGAAAAATTATTTCTCAAAAATTTCAAAGAATAAAGTTTCATAAACAAATAATAAGAGAAGTTAAGAAAGCAAAACCCGATATATGTCATTCATTCGGATCCATTGTTGTCTCACTTTTGCATATGACTTGTTGCCTTAAAATCATAATTAAGATCACTCATTTTTTTTTACTACCCTACTTCCTCAAGAATTCAAGGATGTTGTCTCGTTTATCTTCTTCAAATCCAATATCTCTTTAAAATTGTTAGAAAAAATAATAAGAAATATAATTGAAGAAGAAGATGGCTTTGAGACGTGTATATCACGCCCCAAGCCTATACCCTAGACGTGAATGCCACTCGAGAACCATCACTGGTCCCAAACGAATCCTTATCCTGACTAACTACTTAGCGGAAGACTTACTCAAGCAAAATGGGAACTTCAAAAACATAATTAAACTTTAAAGTCTAAATCAAAACTTAATTCAAATGAACATCTGGAAATGTCTCAAGATCACAAAACATCTTAACAGGAAGAGAAAATAATGAGAGACTCCTCAACATCTAATTATCTTGAGATTACTAGTAATAAACCAAAATAAATAAATAAATGCACTTGTGGATATTTGCTATTTATAAGGAGGAAAATAAAAAAAGACAAATATTTATATTAGCAAAAAATGATAATAATGTCACATCACCCATTCTAAAAAGGCATGTTTATTTTGTTTAGTAGAGATCATAGAAATAAAGAGGCTCGTAACAATTTACAAACAAAGAAAATAATTATATCAAAAACAAAAAGCACATATTTTTTTTTTTTTGAAAAAGAGATTAGTAGTAATAATTATATAGAAATAAATAAATAAGGTAAAAGGTTACTAACAATAATGAAGAAATAAATAAATAAGGCATCTTTGAATATTTGCTAAATAGATAAATGTAAATATCAATTATAGAGATGTGTTACCTTATGAAATAAATAAAGGGAAAATTACGCGTATAACAAATATATATTAGTTAATTAGTTAACATAGATATAGTTTCTCTTAATTATAATTTTCGACCTACTTTTAGCTACAGTTACGCGGCTCAGCTTTTTAGTTTTGTATAATTCGCACGTTTGTATAATTCAGAATTTGTATAATTTTTGTATACAAATGTACCCGCGAATTATACAAATCCGCGAATTATACAAACGAAGTAGCTTAACTGTAGCTATATCCCGTAAATCTGTAAACTATAGCTATGAAACATACTTAAGTTTATTATAGTGGCTATTTGCGAAAATTTCCCTTAAATAAATAAGACATCTTTGATATTTGCTAAAAAGATAAATGTAAATACCAATTAAAGAGATGTGCTACCTTATGAAATAAATAAATAAGGTATTTTTGAATAATTACTAAAAGATAAATGTATACACCAATTAAAGAGATGTGTTACCTTTTTTAAAATTATGTCCAGCTTTATTTTATTATATATATATATATATATATATATAGATAAATAAATACTTTGGTAGTTCATTTTTATTCATCTATTTTGATTTTGATGTGTAAAAAATTAATAATTAAAATTAAAAATTTATTTAATTATACTGAACAAATAAAAATGAATCGCATATTTATAAATGACCAACGTGGATAAAAATGAAACGCATATTTATAAAATAAATGACCAACATGGATAAAAATGAAAACAAAGGCTCAAAAGATGAGCTGGACTACTACGTTTTTTTCTGGAAAGAGAGGTATTCGCAATCCAGATACCCTACCCACCCCGGGCTCTCTTCTTCTTTTCCTTTTCATTCTCCACTATAAGTACCCCACCACCCAACATTAACTCCACTCACGCTTTTCGTCTTCACTATTCTCCATTGAAAAACTCAATCAAGTTTTCGCTGAGAGAAGAATCAGTAGGGCTTTTCGGAAGGTGGTGAATTTCTGAAATCGGAGAAGGAGAATAGTGAAGCTCTGTATGTCAGAGGATTACTACTACTACTATTACAGTAACAAGTACTACGGCGGTTACGGTGAACTTACCAATCCATTACAATGGCCTCAGCTCAGGAAAAGACGACGGTTTCTGCCCCTTCACGAAATGCTTCCGCCGCTTCTGAAACCGAATGGACTGCCGGTGGAACCGTAGCTGAAGTTTCCGATCTTTCATCCACTAGATCGGCTAGTTCAGCTGCTCCATCTACTTTGACGGCTGTGATTGACTCTATTGATCGTCCTGCTGCGCCAAACCAGCAGCCTGCTGTGAAAGGTACCTTTCATAATTTGAGTAGTTATTTTGTTGCTCTGTATGTACATGCAGAAGTGAAATGTATCGAATCTCGATCGTACCGCTTTTTTGGCTATTTGTATGATGACTGATGCTGAATAATGTTAATTGGTGTTGCTAATAGGTTAAACTTTGACGGAAAGCGTGTGAAAATACGTATGACTTTTCAAGCTAGTTTTGTTTCTTTGTGCGTAGCCGTATTTTAGTGGTTTTAACCTTCTTCCTTCTCTTCAGCATATAAAACTTGCATCCTTCACCTTGATTGCCGATTCCCCTTTACTAAATTTGGAGATAGCATTAAAAAAAGAAAGAAAAAAGGGCATAAGAAGGGTGAAAAATCGTGACTGATTTTGTTTATTTGTCCCCTTTTCTGTTTGTATTATCTGTGGATCTATGTAAATCACAAATTTTACTCGTGTTCTGTTCCCAGGCAAGGGATATCCTCCACTCGCCGTCTTCCTCCTTATCTCAGTCACGAGTTCATTGTTGCTTGAAATTATTCATATTTTCATTTTTCTCTTTTGTTTGACAAGTTCTGGAAAAAGTTATGTAGTAGTAATATTTTAGAAAAAAAAGTGTGTAAAAGATAAACATTTTTGTATGGTTGAAATGTTCTTAAAGTTAGTGCTTTCCAGGTGGAAGATGACTTGGCTTTTCATTTCAGAAAGTGTCTCAAGACATTTTGTTTCTCCTATAATTTTGATTTTTCCAGAAAATGTTTTCAGATCCAAATGCCTAAAAAATCTTATGCTATTATGGCTTATACATATGAAATTATTATTATTCTTATATGTCGCAGTGGAGTGTGTTGTAATGTAAGCCTTTTCCATTTTCCTTAAATCATTTAATCACAACTTAAGCAACAACATACCCAACAAGAGTGGTGTGGGAAGGGTAGGATGTACACACACCTTCCCATGGGTAGAGAGGTTGTTTCCGGTAGACCTCGTCTCAATCACAACTTAAGCACCAGAGAATATTTTATATAGCTGAAGTCTACCAAAGTGGTCAAGACTTGGAAGCCAAACTTATAGAACAAATTTGATTACATAATTGCAAAACTTGAGAGTTGAAATAATCCAAGGTTTGGCCAGAATGCACTAAAGATATTTGGACACTTCAGTCAGAGCTCGAGAGTTGAGGCTTCCAAATAATCCATGGCTTGGCCGGAAAGTATTTTAGTTATTTGGACTGTTAGTCATCAACTTGGAATGACAAGTTTATATCAAGAGTTGGTGTGTAAGGAATCTTGAGAAAATTTGTGGCTCATTTATGAACAATTGTTCTAACTTGATGTTGACAGGCCTGCCTATCTTATTGAGGGCTCAAACTCACCATCCCTTGGACCCCTTAACTGCTGCTGAAATTTCTGTGGCCGTGGCAACTGTCAGGGCAGCTGGAAGCACTCCTGAGGTCATTGTTTATTATATATGCATATAGATGTTTTTTGTTTCTGATTATCTAATCATCAAACTTAACAGTGTACTTTGATGTTTAGGTGAGAGATAGCATGCGCTTTGTCGAGGTTGTTTTGGTGGAACCAGATAAGAGTGTGGTTGCTTTAGCTGATGCATACTTCTTTCCTCCTTTTCAACCATCTTTATTGCCGAGAACAAAAGGTGGGCCTGTAATTCCCAGTAAGCTTCCTCCAAGGAAAGCTAAACTGATTGTTTATAACAAGAAATCAAATGAGACCAGCATATGGATTGTTGAGCTCTCACAGGTTCATGCTGTCACTCGAGGAGGACACCACCGTGGCAAAGTCATTTCATCTAAAGTTGTGCCTGATATACAGCCACCAATGGTAGGTGCCTATGTTAACTTATAAGTTGAATATCATGTTAGAAGTTCTAAGAATTTTGCTAGGTGATTTTACCAGGGTCTTGATTAACATGTCCACCAATTATTTCCACTAAATTGGGTCTGAGTGAATTATCAAGAGCTATAAGAAAGCTATTTTGATGTTTGGAGTACTTTTGCGCTTGTGTCTACTTGTGACTAGATAGCCACAACAGTGGCTGCACTAGTTGTGTGCTCAACATACTGGTGGCTTTTCTTTTTTTCTCAATGGAAGAAATACAGTGATAATGTTTCATGGCAACACAAGAATTAGAACCCTATTTACTGCTGCACCCAAAAGAGAAATATCATCTGTAAATTGAATTGTAGGACGCTGTTGAATATGCTGAATGTGAAGCCGTGGTGAAGGATTTCCCTCCTTTTCGTGACGCAATGAAGAAGAGAGGAATCGATGATATGGATCTTGTGATGGTCGATGCCTGGTTGGTTGCTCTGTTCTTTAAATCTTTCTGTAAACAGCATTGCATGAGATCTCTTACTATAATATATAATAGCATTGTTTATAGTATGGCTTAGATATAATAACACTCCTAGTCATTCAGGTGTGCAGGTTATTTCAGTGAGGCTGATGCACCTAACCGCCGTCTAGGAAAACCTCTTATCTTTTGTAGAACTGAGAGCGACTGTCCGATGGAAAATGGCTATGCTCGCCCAGTTGAAGGAATTCATATAGTTGTTGATATGCAGAATATGGTTGTGATAGAGTTTGAAGACCGTAAAGTGGTTCCATTACCACCGGCTGATCCATTGAGAAATTACACTGCCGGTGAAACGAGAGGAGGGGTTGACCGAAGTGATGTTAAACCTCTTCTTATTGTTCAACCTGAAGGTCCTAGCTTCCGTGTCAATGGACACTTTGTTGAATGGCAGAAGGTACTTTTCTTACAATATATCATTTTGCTGTATTTCTCTGGACGATCTAATTACTTCTACCCCAATTATTATCATACTATGCAGTGGAACTTTCGTATTGGTTTTACCCCCAGGGAGGGCCTGGTTATCTATTCTGTTGCATATATTGATGGTAGCAGAGGCCGTAGACCTGTTGCTCATAGACTGAGCTTCATTGAAATGGTTGTGCCCTATGGGGATCCAAATGAACCACATTACAGGAAAAATGCTTTTGATGCAGGGGAAGATGGACTTGGTAAAAATGCACATTCCTTAAAGAAGGTCAGGAAATATCTTATTGGCATTGTGAAATGCATCTTTCATTTATAATATTCTGTGAAATTAACTTTGCAATCACATATGAATGTTCACTTTTATTGCAGGGTTGTGATTGCTTAGGCTACATTAAATATTTCGATGCGCATTTTACAAATTTCACTGGCGGTGTTGAGACAATTGAAAATTGTGTCTGCTTACACGAGGAGGATCACGGAATCTTATGGAAGCATCAAGATTGGAGAACAGGTTTAGCTGAAGTACGACGTTCCCGACGACTAACCGTGTCTTTCATCTGTACCGTGGCAAACTATGAATATGGATTTTACTGGCATTTTTATCAGGTGGTTTACCCTTCTATAAATAAGAGCTAACTTGTTGGTTTCATTATCTCTTCCCTATATAATGTAATTTACTTGTTTTAGCTAAATTAAGGTGGTGGTGCTTCAATATGTAGCATTGTTTGCTTTTCATTTGGGCATGCGTTTCCATGTTTCTATACTGTACATTTATTACTTCAGTAGGGCAGGAATTCCACTTTAAATCACATTAGTAGTCTGTAGTTCCTTTATGAAGGAGAGATGAAGGAGAAAATGTGGAGCTATTTGTCCATTTTGATTTTGAGATTTGGATATTGAAACATTAATTTCTTATTCTCACCACAGGATGGGAAGATCGAGGCTGAGGTCAAGCTGACTGGAATTCTCAGCTTAGGTGCTCTTCTACCAGGGGAAGTTCGAAAATATGGAACAACTATTGCACCTGGCTTGTATGCACCTGTACATCAGCACTTCTTTGTGGCTCGCATGGATATGGCTGTTGATTGCAAATCAGGGGAATCACATAATCAGGTACGCCTTTTGAATCCTCCGCTCAACTTTTCTGATGTTCTTTTTTTTTTTTAACCAAAGAGGAGGTTTTTGGAGCCTTGGGGGGGATGTACAACCTAAATATTTTCTTTTCTTCTCGGCAACTTACTTTTCTCCTTCCAGATCTTTCTGATTATTTCTCCCACGCGGCTTTTATTCAATTCCTTAAACATACTGTGATGGTGTATCACGGGGGCTGGATCCTCTAATGTCATTTCTAGGAATAGTGTGTATCATTTCTTCAGTATGCAACACATTTAGCTTCAACCGTAGATTTCTTTTTCAATTCATCTCTATCTTGCTAGTAACCTTTTTGCTTGATTGCTATATGTTTCTTGTTGTTAGACACCTGCTAAAATTGGAAACGTTCGTGAAACATCCAAATTATGTTTGGACTGGAAGACTGAAATGCTGTTTGACTGGTGTTTCTACATCAGAGATTGACAGACCACTCGAACCAGTTCATGTATTGATGACTTGAGATGATGAAAAGGAAATCAATTATAAAGACTAAATTTAGCTTTTTGTTCATGAGCAGTATTCAGGATTTACATATGGGTTTCCGAATTTTGGTTTCCAATATAATTTGCCTAAGTATAACACACTAACTTTCATTGCTGGGGACAAAATAATATCCTCCTTGTATACCCTACTTTCGGTAAATGAACTAAAATTTCATATTAAAATGACCAAAGAATGTGATTTTCCTTAATTTTACATGGACACGTGCATCTTCAATACTCCATTTTACACATATCATGCAATTACCTCCATATGTTTCTTTCATGTGAAATCTGATCCAAAGGTTTATTGTATTTAGGTGGTTGAAGTAAACGCTAGAGTTGAACCACCAGGAGAAAATAATGTTCATAATAATGCATTTTATGCTGAAGAGAGATTGCTTAGAACTGAACTGGAGGCAATGCGTGATTGTAATCCTCTAACTGCACGGCATTGGATTGTAAGTTTCCTTTTCTCTTGTTGGAGCTTTTCTATCAAAGGATATAGTAAAGCTTATAAGGGTTATGTAATGCTTTTACATAAATGCTCAAAGCTTCTATGCTCTGCCTAAACAATATAATGGTATGAATTTTTTGTTTGATGATGTACTGTATTCCTCTATCCTTCTTTCAAAACTGAAGGCAGAGGCTGTATCTTGGCTATTCTCTTAGTTCAAATGCTGCAGTCTTTTTTTTTTGGTAACTGTAAGCTTTATTTACCAGATATATCAATATGTACAAAGAGTTTTGGACTTCTGGATATGGACATAGTCCCAATCTCAGAGTTCATTCTACTATCCTTACCACTTAGCTACTATTCTATGGATAATAATTGAAATTACGAATGAAATCAACCAGCTTCGGTTGCATACTGCTTCTACAATGGATTTCTTGAATGATGTTCCCGATGATCACCTCTGTGGTTCTTTCTTTCTTTCGGAAAATTCTGTAGTTCCTCTCTTGCCATACATAGTAAACTGCTGCTGAGAGAGTCATTCTATACACTTCATCCTGCATTGCTTTGCCTGTGGCATGTGTAATAGCCCACTCCAATTCTTCCTCCCACCCTGCAGTGTTTCTGGTTATACATAGCCACTTTAAAAGTTTACTCCATATCCTTGCAGCCACAGTGCATGAGAAGAAAAGATGTTGGTGTGTTTCTTGCTCTTGCTTGCACAATGAACACATTTGATCCGTTTGTATCCCCCATTTTTCTAGCCTGTCTTTGGTATATAATCTTCTTTGCATGGTCAAGTAGAGTATGAAGTTCCACTTTGGGCTCCCTTGATTATTACATGATAAACTTCTCCAAGGCACCTTGGTGAACTCCCCCCTAAGTATCTTATACATACCTTTAATGGTGAATTCTTCTGCATCCATGATCTCTGTAATTGGTATTCCGGCTTCAGAAATCCAATGCCCTGCTTGCATGATCTTCCTCACCATCCAAGAAGCTTGTTGCCCTGCAACTTCCCATGGTCTCCTGCCTTTAATATAATAAGTATGGACCCAAACAATCCATAACTTGTCTTTCTTTTTTGCAAGATTCCATAAATGTTTGATTATAGATGCTTTGTTCCACAGATAAACATCAGTTACATTTAACCCACCAGCTACCTTGGGCCAACATAGTGATGTTTATTTAATTTGTCAATTATGGTAGTTGTGAATTCAGCACGAGTTTTTTCTGTGGTATTCGGCTGTTCCATCATCTGTATCTGGAGTTTGTCTTGTTTAAGTTATTGTCACTGTCTTATACAATCCCAGCTTGTTTAGAGTTGCTAAAGCTGTTGTTATCGTCATTGTCTTGTGCATTTGTGATCCCCTTTGGTGTGTTATGGGGAGTAGTTTGGCTTTTACTTGGAAATAATGGTTAAATGGTATCTTTTTTCTTCAATATACAGATCCGGAACACAAGAACAGTCAATCGCACTGGGCAGTTAACTGGTTACAAGCTAGTACCAGGTTCAAACTGTCTGCCACTAGCTGGTTCAGAGGCAAAATTCTTGAGGAGAGCTGCCTTCTTAAAGCATAATCTTTGGGTCACCCCTTACTCTCGTGAAGAGATTTTTCCTGGAGGAGAGTTTCCAAATCAAAATCCTCGTGTTGGTGAAGGTTTGGCTACTTGGGTTCAGCAGAATCGATCCCTAGAAGAAACGCAAATAGTTCTTTGGTTAGTCCATTCTCAATACAGATTAAAGTTCTTATGGCAACAAAAAAGTATACTAATTACTCATTTTATCTTGTGTCTTGGCCATTCTCATCTGTTATTTCAAGGGTTATCATCTAAAGTAGTGGTGGCGAATATGCGGGTTGGGTCAAATTTGGGCGGGTTGAAAATGGGTAATAATTCAACCAGCCCATATTGTGTGGGTAAAAATGGATTGGGTAATAAATGGGATGGGTAAAATACAAGTTTACCCATATTTTCATGCGTAAATAGTACTCTACTTATGTGGAGAATTTTTTTTAGTCTTTTTTTGGATGAAAAATGTTAAAATACTTTGTTTAGTTTTTATCCTATCATAAAAGTAAAAAAAAGTATGACTTTTCAATATAAAATAAATTTATGTAATAACAAGGGGAAAATATTTTTAATTTCAAAGTAAAAGAATATTTGTAGTTTAGGATTAAAACGTACTTAATGCATTTTAATCAATGTCTTACTTTACACTCTTGTTTTTTATCCAATATAAAATCTTAAAAATATAATTATAATTAACAAAGAAATGTACATTTAATATATATAATTTTTTGGAGGGTCAAAGACTTCACCTTTTCAATTATAGAGAGGAATAATTAGTTGGAAGCTTAACCTATTTGGCTAATCCATAGTTTACCCATGAATACCCATATTTTGATGTGTTGAATATGTGTTTAAACCCAATTTTATCCAAGTAAAAAATCACTCAACTCATTAAAATATGGGCTGATTGGACGGGTTACCAAAATATGAGCTCATTTTGCCGGCACTAATAGAAAGAACTTCACAAAGAGGAGATACACAAAAGAGCAACCATTGGAGTGAAAATATGTTATTGACATTCACTAAAGGGGTTGAGAAGAGGGGAAGGGAGGGTTCAATGGAATGATGAAAAAATGGATAAAAGACCAATTAGTACAGCTGAAAATTGAAACGAAACATTATGGCTATCAAGCTCGTTACATATTTCTGGTTATGCTGTGAAGGGATGCTGACTAAGTTTTCTAAATTTTCAGGTATATTTTTGGACTTATACATGTTCCACGGCTAGAAGACTGGCCTGTCATGCCAGTGGAACACATTGGTTTTATGCTCCAGGTATAATAATTGGGCTCTTATTGGATGGTATGTTTTGTACACTGTTTTCCTCCCCTTTAACTTGGATTTGTTGTACTTGAGCTGAGGGTCTTTCGGAAACAGCCTCTATACCTCCACGAGGTAGTGACAAGGTCTGCGTACACTCTACCCTCCCCAGACCCCACCTAGTGGGATTTCACTGGGTATGTTGTTGTTGTTGTTGTATA
>JAKRZT010029195.1:0-23305 GCA_029582215.1 Solanum sparsipilum | reverse complement strand
CATGTGTTGTGTGTGCTACTGTTGCTATATAACAAAGTATGCATGTGTTGTTGTGTGTGTATTGCTGTAGATAATATATTATACATGTGTTGTGTGTGCTACTGTTGCTATATAACAAAGTATGCATGTGTTGTTGTGTGTGTATTGCTGTAGATAATATATTATACATGTGTTGTGTGTGTGCACTGTGTAGTGTAGTAGAAAAACATATATACTATCAGAAACGTTGATAGCTATACAAACAAGCCATAAAGATCAAGTTACATCTGAACAATGATGACATTTAAATAATTTACTTTGATGATTATATTATAGATAATGTTTGAATTAGGGATCAATTGGCACATCTGGTGTCTTTCATGTAGCCAAATTTCAGAAACCAATCTGAAGATTTGAGAGAAATAATTTTAAAAAAAATTTGAGATGCCAGTTGATGGTGTCCAGGCTTCGTAGATGTTGTCATACTAACATGAGTCAATATGATACTTGCATGTTAAGCAAAAATTACAAGGGGTGGTTACACAAGAAACAACTATTAACTTTATTCTCTGCATAGTTATCTATCTATGGTATGTCTGTTATGTTTTCTTTTGTCTTGTTCTTTACTTTTTTGGTTCTCTTTAGGCATCTTGGCTGGAATGCGTACTGTTCGATATTTTGATGGAAGAACATATGAGTGGGTTGGTATAAGCCGGCAGCCAAATATTATGGGCAAGGTCTGTCTCTTCAACTGTATACATTGATTTTAATAGTCTGTCTGGTTTGGCTGTTATTGGATTTTCTTGTTTGCATGTTCTTCTTTCTCTACACATAAAGATAATTGACATTATATATTTAATGTTTTTAGTGTGGAGACATGGTAATGCCACAACATGTGAGTAGTTTGTTGATAAATGTCTCATGTGGAGTTTGAACTCCGTAATTGCAACTAGTGTTCATTTCTGCTTGTAGAAGAGTCAAATGGTTGTGAGAGATGTTTACATTCAGTTTGATAGAAATTGCTGTTGCTGATAGCCTCTTCACCCTGTAATTACCCTGCTTTATTCCTTCGGGAATCAGGCCTGATTGTTAACTACTGATATAATGGAAATATATCACCTTCTAGGATAGGTGATTATCGTGAGGTAGAATACAAATTATTCCGGGAAAATCTGTTGTTATCAGGTGTTTGCTTTATGTGTCCATCTTTCTCAAACCAGTGAGGAATCATGAAATCCTCAATTATTGGTCATTATTTAATCATACTACATAGAATATCTTAAGTGAGATATAGTTATGACTCGACTAAACCTCCATAGTAAGAGGATTGAATTTTATTGTATACCTCTCTGCAAGATGTTATGCGCATATTGAGCTGTCCTTAGGCTTTCAAATTCTTTTAGTTAGATTCTGGATCAATATCTGCGACAATGCCTCATCCAGTTACTCTATGTTCTGGACTTCTAATTCATTCACCAAATAGTTTGGATCTGAGATGTAGTAGTTGATTGGATGATCTTGACATAACTGTGCTAGTAATTCTAGTTGGGTATTGTAGCTTCTGGCACAACCCTGACACTAGAGAGTATCTGAGTTGGTTATTGTGGAGTCGGTGTTTGTAAACTAAATCTCTCTTCTGGCATATTCTATATTTGACTTCAGTACTACAGATTTTTGAAACCTAGGAAGAATGTGGAAGTTATAGTTTGACAGTCATATGAACAGTTTATTGTTAGACATTTATATCTTCTTTTGGGTTTTGTAGGTCAAGCGAACACTTGGCCAATTTACACCTGCACATTGGGATAAAGATGAATGGCGTCCCCTCCTTGGTCCCTGGCGATTCCTTCAAGTTCTCACTCTCTGTGTTATTTTCTTGACTGTGGAATTGAATACATTCTTTTTGAAGTTCTGTCTTTGGATTCCTCCTAGAAACCCTTTGATAGTGTATAGGTTGGTTCTGTGGTGGCTACTTGCGATACCAACAATTCGGGAGTACAACACTTACCTACAGGACAGGTATCTCCTACCTATTTTATTACAAGAATTATGAATTGCACTATATTTTTCTTCCATTTCCCGAATTCTGTTTTTAACGTGACTTCACTTTTCCCCCCAATACTCCACAATTATACGCAGGACACCAGTAAAAAAGGTGGGAGCATATTGCTGGCTTTCACTAGCTATTTGCATTGTTGAACTCTTAATCTGCGTCAAGTTCGGACATGGTCAGTACTCCACTCTATTCTTAGTTCTCATTTTGGTGTGTCTTATCAATTTGTGTATTAACAGTTAATCTCATCTTTTTCTGCTATCCTTCAGGATTGTTTCCTGACCCCATGCCCAATTGGTTAGTAATTTTCTGGACATGCACCGGCGTTGGCCTTGTGTTATGTTTGGCTGCATGGTCATGGCAATTACATCGTACAATGAGGAAAAAGCAGCAATGAGTTTCTGCAGTAACTCCATTCTTTATTCCTTTGTGTTATTTCGGGTAACCAACCCTCTTGTAAATACCAATTACCTTTTAACTGTACATGTTTTCTTCCTAGTTTAGGTATTACAGTTGAAAATATAGTGAACCACAATTCTTTATCACTAGGTCACAGGTTGGTAAATGCCTTGTTTGTGCTGCCTCAGTTTGCAGGTTCTTTCCTAAATAATTTTTTTACAGAGTGTATGTTGTAACTTGAAAGTTTTGCAATTTCAGTTCTATATCCAGGTACTCGAAATTTACCCTCTCCTCATTGCAGTTGGACTTTATTATTCCCATCCAAATTGTGTCTACTTTGCATGGCTCTCAAAAGTTCTTAGAAACTCGTAAATCATGCTTACAAGTAGAGTTTTTATCTCTTTCTTCCTCCACTTCTTACCTCATTTCCCCCTCCAGGGCTATTGTTCTCTCGAAGATCATCGAGTCTATGGGTGGTACAAGTTTCTGAGAACTGCCTTGACCAATAGGAAGCACAGATAATTTGGAACAAAGAGAGTTCAGACTATGTTTTCTTGCATGAGGTATGATACATCTAGCATCTTTGACAGTGCTGCTTGAAAGTAGATGCTGTTAATATTAGTGGTTTTCAAGCTAACATAGCTCTAGTCTACCATCAAGGGGAGTGCACTCACTACTATTTTTCTTGTGGTTGACTTGAGAAACAATACCCATAGTCTATAGAAATCGAAGGACAAGAAACTATAGGAGCAATATTACAAGTGCTAGTATGAGCGGATTTTGTTCTACCTTAATTTGTGTCCTTCATAACTTCTTACCTAAAGTTATGTCTTTGGTAAGTTGGAATTGCATCATGTCCTATCTAATCACCTCTATTCAATATTTCTTTGATTTACCCCTGCCTTTTGTGAAACCATCTATAGAATGTCAACTTCTTACACCTCCACCTTGCGGGATTCGTACATCCCTTGTTAATATATTGGAATGATCTCAATCTCATTTTTCACATCTTGTCCTCCTCCGAAGTTGTTTTACAAATATCCTTACTTCTAATCCTATCTCCCTAGTTTGTCCTTTGCCCACACATCCATCGCAACATCCTCATTTTCGCAACTTTCAAGTTTTGAACGTGAGTTTTTGAGTGGCCAACCCTCCTTTCCATACAACATAGTTGTTTTAACTACTAGTATGTAGAACTTGCCTTAATGACAATTTCTTATTACACAATTCTCTAGATGCGAGTCAATTTCATCCATTCTACACCAATACATTGAGTGACGTCCTTGTTTATCTCCCTTTTTTTTTAATAATAGATTCAAAATAGTTGAAACTTCCTCCCTTTTAAATGACTTATGTATCAAGTCTCACTTTCACACCCGTCTGATGTGTTACGTCATTGAACTTGCACTTCAAGTATTCAATCTTGGTGTTGCTCAACTTGAATACTTTAAACTACAGGGTTTGTTTCCAAACTTTACACTTGACGTTAGCTCCATCGCAAATCTCATTAATCGGACTGCCATCCACAAATAACATATACTTTTTGACACCTCACCTTGAATTTATTTAACAATGTAAAAAACAAAATCACGAAATACATTAAAATAGGTAGAATATTCCGTATAATCTCATCAAGCAAAAAACAATATAAAGCAATACAATAAAAGAAATAACGGAAATGAAGAAGCCATAACTAAGTAAAATCTTGAACAATATTAATAATCACAACAAATACGATAATCAAAATACAAAAAACATATAGTTACGAAACTTCTTATTGCAAAATAAATATTGTATGAAAGAATAAGTGAGACAAATAAATAGTAATACCATTATTTATTGAAAAAGAATACTTCTAATTCTTCTCTCCTCTTAAATTAATTAAGTGGACCTTAAACTAAAGTTTTGGTCGTTGCGCCTTTATTATTAGTCTTATCATACATCAAAGATGTCTAATAGCCTAGTTGATTCATTCAGATTCGACAATATGTCACATGGTTATCTTTACTCGGTGTCCGTAGCCCGCATTGGTGCTTCGATTAAATTTTGAATAGCATATTGCAGGGTTCATTTGGGGTGCCGCTCCCCCCTTAGATTTTTTTTTTAGATATATATAATAGATGTTGAATCTTGGATATTTTTTACAAATTAATTATTATAATGTAACAAAGAATAGTTTTGTAACTTTACTACTATGCCTCAAATCAACCTCATATGTATAGCCAATGTACATCACTCAAATAATTCAACGACCACACAAAGTCCTCAAATTAGCCGGATTCAAAATTTTGAGTTCATAAATTCTAAATTTTATAGGAAAAATTAATTTATCGAGTTTTAGATAATTCAACACAATTACAAAATCTTAATTAAAGTAACTGAATTCTAGTGAATCCGTAATTAAAACTCTTTACTCCTCCCCATCCACAAGACATGCACCTAATTTAATTTAATACTCCAACCAAGCATGGCTTTGACATTAAACATCACCTAATAACTAACTTGAATTTGGTTGCGGTGTAGTGATAAGATTGTTTCACCCTTAACTAGAGGTCTTAGGTTCAAGCTCTGAGTATGGAGAAAACCCTGTTGAGAGCATCACCCCCCAAAAAAAACACCTCCTAATAAAAGGTAATGAAATCCAAATTTTATCGAGGCTTCAATGTGGACTCCCGAAAAAAAACACCTCCTAATAAAAGGCAATGGAATCTTTTTTTTTGTCATGTCAATAAATGCTTTGGTGTTTTATGACCATGTGGGTAATGGGTTCAGGATGAATTTAACTCAACCAATTCACTTAAATAGCCTCTGCTTCACCGTTTACTCCTAGTCATGTGAACAAGTCTGTCACTAACTGGCCCCAATATCATTGCAATTTGAGATTCTTGCAAGTGATGATGCATCCAGAATTATGTTTACGGTCTATCGGAAATTGTTTTTCTATCTCATAAGAAAATTAATAAAGTTTGCGTATATTTTACTTTCGTTTGATCTAACTTATAAAATTGTAGTGAGTATGTTATTATCGCTGGTGATGCATCTAGAATTATATAAGTTGATAGTCTATCGAAAATTATCTTTCTACCTTGTGAGAATACAAATATTGTCTACATATATCTTACTTTCATCTGATCTAACTTATAAAATTGTAGTGAGTATGTTATTATCATTGGAGATGCATCTAGAATTAAGTTGATAGTCTATCGAAAATTACCTTTCTACCTTATGAGAATACAAATATAATCTACGTATATTTTACTTTCATCTGATCTAGCTTATAAAATTGTAGTGAGTATGTTATTATTGTTGGTGATGCATCTATAATTAAGTTGATAGTTTATCGAAAATTGTTTTTCTGCCTTGTAAGAATATAAATATAGTCTACATATATCTTACTTTCATCTGATCTAACTTATAAAATTGTAGCGAGTATGTTATTATAGAATTAAGTTGATAGTCTATCGCATATTGTTTTTCTACCTTATAAGAATATAAATATAATCTACGTATATTTTACTTTCATCTGATCTAACTTATAAAATTGTACTAAATATGTCATTATCGTTGACGATGCATCTAGAGAAAAGACGATTATGTTGACCTTGAGGATGAACGTGATGATACTGTTGAGCAGCAAATTGAAAAGATAAGAGAACAACTCATTCTTGATTCTTCCATGGACAATTTATTTTTGTAGGCCAAAATTCTAAGATTGTGATCTCAAGTATTAATATCTAGATTTGAAATGTATTATTTATTTATATTTTTTTTGAATTTTTTAACACATAGAAGTAGGTGTTATTTAGAGTCATAATTTCATAACAGTGTTTGAATATGCAGGATCGTGATTGATTTTAAATCTCATATTCTCCAAAAAGTATGACTTGAAATTCTAAATCGTGATTACACAAAAAAAATATTAAAGGTAAAACTTGAGTTACAGGTTTATATTTTGTAAAAAAAATCTATTTACTACTATTGTTGACTAGTGAAACTTTATGAAATTATGTATATTTGAAAGTTTTGTAATCGCAAATATTTATTTATAAAAGGAACATAGAGCTATTATTTATCAATGCGGCGCCTTAGAATATTTTTAATATCTTGTTTGTGAACTATGATTTGCTCATTTGATAAGATTATAAAAGAATTAAAATTTTTACAATAATTTTCACAACACGTGAAATTTTTGTGTTTACAAAAAAAAATACGAACTTAAGAAATTCGAATTACATACCCTAATAATTAAAGACTCAAATTGAGTAGTGGATGAACAAATTTAAGTAGAATCTAACATAAATGAGGCCAATACATATTACTTGTCATGTGCAAATTGGTGAGTATACAAACAAGGACAAATCCCATATCAATCTTAAAAAATCTCACTCTTCAATAATGAAATTTGGTGACCACACAAGTGATACATCTAGATACAAATCTACATTAAAAGATTTATTACTTGTAGACCTTCACACTTCAAGACACAATTTTGTGATTATACAAATAAAATAAATTATAAGTTGTACTCTATAAAGATGTGATTGACCATATTACTTGTAGAAGATCACACTAGCTTGAAGATATAAACTTGATGACCACACAACAAATATTAGGTACAATCTCCAAAATATAAATTGTCAAAATTGAGGCAAAATGGAGCTCTCTTTTTTATAATCTTTTTTACCCCATCATGTTGTTGTTAACTCATTTTAGCTCAAGAAGCCTCTCCTTTGCCATTTCTGCCTGTTAAATGAAATCAACACATAAGACTTAGCAATCATGGTGCATGGCAAGTCAGGAATTTCATCAAGAATGTTCATGATTTAATATGTATTTATAAAAAAAATAATGTTTGACCTATATATACAGAATAATTTTCTAACGAAGGTGAAAAAGTACCTGTTTTTTCCAATTAGTGAAGCTTGTAATGATAGAAAGGAGAATAGTTTGAAGTGTTGCACCACATAATATGCCAATCCATAGACCTTTTCCCCTAAGTTCTAACCAAAAGCCCAATAAAAGAGCTATAGGAATTCCAAATAGGTAAAATGAAGCAAGATTGACATAGGCTCCAATATGTTGCCAACCACACCCCCTAGCAACACCTACAAAAAAATAAAAAATAAAAATGAATCAATCCACATTAACAATATATTATATATAGAAACCACATTTTGCACCAACTCAATTCTAATCTTCACTAGTCTGAGACGATCATCTGTTCAAGTACCCCTTCTTCTACTCGAGCCTCATCATAACATTTTTTTCCATCTCATTCATATTCTAAAGGACTCTTTCATATTGCATTGGCCCTAGCAACTAGCAACACAACATAAACTCTTCAAACGGATCCTTCTTTTCTCAACTCGCCTCTTCTTAAAGTTTCATACTACTACTATTCAAGTGATACGTGAATTGCTCAGGAGAGAGAGAGATTCAGAGTGCAAATAAAACATTAAAAGTACTACATAGAGAGATGATTAGTAAAATGTCTAACCTGAAAGAGAAGCTTGTAAGGCATCCATTATGACAGATAATGAAAGAAGAGGAGCAATCTTTGCTACATAGTTCACAACTTCAATCTCACTACTGTAAATGAAACCAAAAATGTTTCGACAACCAAATAGAGTCGCGCTTATTAGTATAGCCTCCATTACTGTAAGGAGCATCACTGTGAAAACAGAAATACGCGCTCTTTGTGAATTTCCAGCTCCTAACTCGTTGGAAACTCTCGTGCTGATAATTAAACGAAACGTTAGAACTTAGAACCTCAATGCTCAAATATAACATACCATTAGAATCTTATAAGTTCATACCTTACAGCACTAGAAAGACCATATGGAATTGAATAAAGTGTAGCAATAGTGTTGAGGCTGTAAAACAGAATGTCACAAGAAGAAAGTCAGAGAACGAACTTATTACAGTCTGTTTCATCTAAAAGCTTAAACTGTTACAGTGAGTGATCGATAAACTTACCATACAGATAGCACTGAAGTTTCAAGCTCAGGATTTGGCAATAGCCCGGATAACAACACAATGAACTCGAATGACCATCCTTCAAGACTACATCAAAGAAACACATTATACAATTGTCTAACAATTAGTCAATAAGTTTTAGCTAGTAACTATTGAAACATACCATATCATGACAGCTGAAGGGATAGCAAAACGAAAGAACTCTTTCGTTCCATAGAAAATCTCTGATGAAATTGGCACACGAGTTTTCTCACAAGCAGGGGAAAACCTCATGTATGACGCGAGAATTGTGACATTTAACCAAATGGATATGTCCATTGCGAATGCAGCCCCAATATTCTTGAAGCCAGTGTGAAAAACTAGTAACCAACATAGTGGTACATGAATAGCTATTGTTACACATGAACTTATGATTAAAGGAAAGATCATACTTTGCATTAGATAATATCGAACGAGGGGCTGAAGAGCTGCACTACCAAAGAGAGTTGGGATTAAACACATTATGAATCTTCCAGCTTCATGTGAAATCTGAGGATCTTGTCCGATGAATACGAGTAATCGTCCTATGTATATCCATAACATGGACAGGGGAATGCAAACTATAAATAGACAGAAGATAGCTGTGTATGTTTGTGTTCCAATTTTCTTGTATTGTTTAGCTCCATATGCTTGTCCACATAGTGTTTCTAGTGCACTTGCCATTCCTAGCTGCAAAATTACAAGTGATTTTTTCAGCTAAGTATATGTGATATGCAACTTGAAATTACATATTTTTTTCCCTCAAAACAGAGATTTTATTTTGTTTAGATATTTGTCTCGCTATACGTCATTTCATTAAGAATATAACAGCAATAACCAGGATGTTTATAATATGAGTGCACTGCTGAAAGAACAAAAATACATTAAGTGGGAATTGATCCTTTTGTTTCTATTGGTAAATAACTAAGCTTTTAAGTTTTAACTAAGTGCACCATCAAGTCTTTTTGAAGTGTGGTATTAGATCAATTCTAGAAATATGTACGTAAAATATCTAGTTGTGAAGAAAGTTCACGGGCTTGCGTGCCATATAAATTACACATAAATTTGTTCCTATCAACAAGAATATACCGCGTATATTTTCATAAGTGGGATTTGGGGAAGGTGGATATATGATCTTACTCCTATTTGTGGCATGAAGATTGTTAAGTTAAATTATTTCTAAATATAGAAAAATGTGATTCTCTTACTAATAAGAATTGTGATGAAGTGGGAACTGATGCAGGTACCAAACAAACGGTGCGAAACCCAAAAGAAAAAGAGGAAGAGAAGATGACGCTCTTTTTAGGAGAGACCAAAAAAGAAAGTGCACCACAGAAATTGAAAAAGATATAGTACTCACTCCGTTTCAAATTATAATTATCTTAAATTATTATCATTTTACAAGTTCAATACAAAATTAATTATTCTTTCCCATTTTACCCTTTATTGTAATTGTTCTTGATAAGACTATAAACATCTAAATCATGAGGTAATAACATACAAATAGATTAAATAATCAACTAAGAGAGACTACACCCTATGACATAATTAAGGGTAAAAGAGTCAAATCTCCACCTAATAAATTGGAAAAAGAATAGTAGTACTATATTTTGTGTACTCTCTATGTACAAGTTACAACAAATAATTAGGTGATTTAATTTTTTATTTAGTTCAAATTAGGACGAATTTGTTTCTAGATTTAAACATGGATAACGTGTTATAAAAACAAAAGTATTTGAACTTTATTATAAAAAAAAAAAAAAAAAAGCAGCCGATAATTATTGTCAATTGTTTTGACCATGACCAAGTTGATAAACACGTCGTACAAAAATCTTAAGTTTGTCTACCTAACGTTATTATGCTGAATTTAATTTTATATAATCGATCATTAGGTAGTGTATAAGAGTTATATCAGTATTAGTATAAAGAATCGTTATTTATGTTCTATTTATTAAATTTTATACATAGCAAATGAATGTTAATATGCTATCAAATATGATATTATTTAGATAAATAACTTAGTTCCTAACCGGCTATCAAACGATTCATGTATAGTGGGAACTGCCAAAGAAACAGGAGACAACAAAAGCAGAAATCTTTTGGGCCCTTTTCTCTGTTGATGCTTCTTTTTAGTACATTATTTCTACGTATTTTTAGTATAAGATTATAAATTTAAATATCATTTTTATTTCGTCAAGTTACATTGAAATGAAAAAAAATTAAAAAAATACTTTTTACTTTTTAAAATTTCGTATCAAGAGAAAATTAGACAAACAAATTGAAACGGAGGAAGTACTCGATAATGATATGGCAGCTACCTGATAGCGATACTTTATTTTGCTTTCATATTTTAGTAATATATTTAATATTTCAAACTCCTCTTCTTCTTTTTTTGTCTCTTTTATTTTGGAAAAAAATAAATGATAGAGAGCAAACAATAAAAAACTTCATGATTTAAATTCAAATTCATCTCCATAGATTCATTAACCAGCACAAGTAGGCATTGTTTAATATGTTGAATGGTGTAACCTGCCATCTGATCTAACTAATCTTATTATTATTATTAATAATAATAATAATGAAATGGTTACTTAATTATCATATCTTCAACACATAGATAATAGTTTTGCACTACATTGTTCAAACTCTTCAAAAATGTCACCACACGTATTGTCAGATCCTTCAGAAATAGTGTATTTTTTAAAGATCAGATACAAAACATAATTTTTGAAGCAATTATCATATCTTCAACATAAAAGATAATGGTTTTACACTATGTTGTTCAGACTCTTCAAAAATGTCATCATACGCATACTGTCAGATTCTTTTAAAATAGTGCATTTTTGAAAGATCAAATACAAATTATGCGATGACTATATAATTTTTGAAGCAATTATCATATCTTCAACACAAAAGATAATGGTTTTGTACTATGTTATTCAGACTCTTTAAAAATGTCAGCAGAAGACACATACTGTCAGATCCTTTAAAGATAGTGCATCTTTAAAAGATCAGATACAGATGCGATGACAACAACATAAATTTTTGAAGAGTCTGAATAACGTGAAATAAAAAAGAAGGAGATGGATATACATACAAGAAGAGTTAAGCCAGTGACAGTAGCAAGAGAGACAGCAATAGCAGTGCTAGATAGGTAAAGTTGACCTAAATGACCAACCATCATCATAGATATAACTTGTAACAAATATTGTGATAGTGTTACTGATGCCATTGGCCCAGCCAAATAACCAATCTTCTTTATTTCCATCCATATAACATCCCATTTCACTTCTTGATCTGTCAACACAACTTCAATATTATTTTCCTCTAATAATTTCTCTTTTACTAACAATCCCTCTTCTAAATAACTTCCCATTTTTTTTTCTATTTTTGTTGTGTGTGTTGTTGTGTTGCTCTAGTTTTCATTAAAAGTAATAGAATAGAGTACCATTTATATAAACCTTGCATGTGAGGAGGAGGAGGAAGTTGTTGGAGACCACTAGACCTAATTATGTACATATAGTAATAAATGTGTATATGTGTTAGGCTAGGTGTGAGGGGATGGAGAAAATGGTCTTATTGATTCATACTTATTCGCACCAGGTGTTTACATTACGTTAAATAAATGAAGGAAAAATTTATTTGTTTATTTTGAAAGTTACTTCTGGTATATAATCAATCTGACCTTTATAATAGTGATTATCTTCAATCGATAACAATATTTTATTATAATGATTACGTTTTTCATGGAGCTGATTGTTCATGTTATATTATATGCAGAGGCAAAGCCAAGGTTAGGAGTTTGGGGGTACTAAATCAATTTTATTTAGGGGTTCACATGTTGATAAATATATATTTAATTAATTTTCTAATATAAATATAGGGTCTACGAAAAAGCTAGTGGGTTCGTCCGAACCCATGAAGCCCCACCTAACTCCGCCTCTGATTATATGTTCTAATAATAACATTTCCTATTATATACAAATAAACAATGATTTTATAAAAAGGTTTGAGTGTACTATTTGAATATAAATGTCCATAGTTGGCAGAATTTCATTGTTTTAATTTTCCTTAATTAACCCTCAATTAATCTCCACCAAATAGAGTTTTTATTTATTTTCTTTATCTATCCTAACACCATAGAAATAAGCATCTCCATTTAATTGGATCCAAAAGACCAAATCTACATCTATTAATTAACACATAATTGGAGTCTTTTATTGAAAATTTAATGTTTCTCCAAACTAGCTAAGAATTTAAGTATACAATGTATATATCATTGCCATACCTATATTTATCACTATTTGTAGCTTATTAAAATTTTATTTTCTAAAGTTAAATTGTTTGTTTGATATAAATACTGCATAATTTTGACATACATATATATTTTATAATATTCCTTCTGTCGTAAATTATATCTGTTGTGATTTATTTTACACGCTTCTAAGAAACACAAGTTAAGACTTTAAAAAAAAAAATATTTTGTTCCTTATTAATATTTGAACAATCATAATATCATCTCATAGTTAAAATATTTGTAATTTTCAAAAATAGTTATTATTAAGGATTAAATGAAAAAATTAACTATTCTTTTCTTAAAACTTCCAAAATGTTAATAAAGATAATTATCTTTATGATAAAATCACGATAGATAATCTGAGACGAGGTAACGAAAGAAAGCATAGATCCGTGTTAGGCAAATGTTTTGCATTGGGAGTGGTGATTTATAAATAGTTGAGTTGGCAGCAGAGAAAGTGACAAAAATTAATTATATTATCGCGGTACATTATATTTACTCAAAACCTTAATCATGCAGACAAAATGGAGAATATCTACACATTTTTTATAATTAGATTTAAGTGTATTCTATAATTATAAGCCATCTTTAAGATCGAAATTTTACTTAGTTTAATTTGATTATTTTATTTTTTTAATTCATTTGAAAAAATATTTATATTTTTGGTAATTTTTTTGTTTTAATTTTTTGTGATATATTTAAAATCATAAAATTTAAATTTTTATGGTATACCAATTTAACTTCAAAGATCAGTTTTATTTGACTCTCGTGAAACAAAACATAAAAACTAATTTGAGACAGAAAAATATAGTTGAACATGTAAGTCATATGACATTTTACTCTTCGAACACGTACACTATTTCTTTTAATTATAAAAAATGAAAATGGACGGGAACAAATATTTATTGACTTTTCCTATGACCAAAAAAATCAAGTTGTTCAGATTTGTATTTTTAAATTTATTTCCCTCAAGAATGTAGTTTAGAAAAAGTAGGATTTCTTTAATTTCATGATTTGGTAAAATATATTCTTGATTGATTTTACTCCTGCAGGCTGCATGTGTCATGTGTGTACATGTTATAGTCAAATCTCAAATAGAAAACTATTTCTAAAAAAAATAAATTGCATCTAACTTATTGGATAGGGCATGTTTTTAATTAGGGACAATTTATGAGTTGTAAAGTTTACTTGGTAAATAATAAAATTTGCTTACCAAAAAAATAATATTAATAATATATTTTGCATATTTTTATAAGTATAGATAATATAATAATGTTAAAGTTATCCTAACATACAAATGAACTACTTGTCTTAATTTTCAAACAATTGAAAATTCACATTAAAAAAATATTATCAAACTATAAATATTACCTTCCTTAAAGTAAATAATCCATAAACATTATTAGTAGTATAATTTAAAACATTATTCTTTCATGAATAAAAATAAAAGGGTTTTAAATAGCAAAATAGAAAAATTCAATTATTTTGAGAAGCATAAAATTAAGAAATGAAAATCAATAGAAAGTGAAGATATAAAATTTAATTATATTTTTAGCTATTTTTAAAAGAATGTTCAAATGATATTCATTCTCATGATATTCTCAATTAGTAATTATGCAATATTATAATTTTTTATTTGAGTTATTCTGAATCTTTACATTTCTGAAAATGAATTGAACCTTTTATATTTATGTTAAAGAATTTGAGTCAATAATGCTAATATATTAGGGAATTTGACACATTATTTTGATAGAAGCGAGCGAACCTCAAAACATTGAATGCTAGACTTATATAGGACATATAGTTTGACACTTAAAATATAAATCTTATAAAACTAAGCCCTACATATAAATATATCATGACGTTTTAATCAAATAAACAATGATTTATAAAAAGGTTCAAGTATACTATTTGAATCAAATAAAAATGTACATAGTTGGCAAAGTTTCATTGTTTGAATTATTTCCCTTAATTAACCCTCAATTAATCTCCACCAAATGGAGTTTTAATTATTTTCTATATCTACCCTAACACCATAGAAATAAGCATCTCCATTTAATTGGAGCCCAAAGACCAAATCTACATCTATTAATTATATGAATTGGAGTCTTTTATTGAAAATTTAATGCTTCCCCAAACTAGTTAAGAATTTAAGTATACAATGTATATATCATTAAACAAAAAAGTTTGTTTTCTTTTCGTTCAAAAAAGAAATTGGTCTAATTTAGTTGTAATTTAATTTATATCAATATGTCTCGTGTCATTGCCAATTGCCATACCTATATTTATCACTATTTGTAGCTTATTAAAATTTTATTTTCTAAAGTTAAATTGTTTGTTTGATATAAATACTGGATTCAAGAAAAATATTTAACATAATTTTGACATACATATATATTTTATAATATTCCTTCTGTCGTAAATTATATATTGTGATTTACTTTACACATTTTCTGAGAACACTAAGACTTTTTTAAAAATTCCTTATTAAATGAAAATGGATTGGGAAGAAATGTTTATTTGCTTTCCATTTGACCAAAAAAATCCAGTTGTTCAGATTTGTTTTTAAAAAAATATATATTTCCCTCAAGAATGTAGTTTAGAAAAAGTAGATTTCTTTAATTTCATGATTTGATAAAATATATTCTTAATTGATTTTACACCTGCATGTGTCATGTGTGTACATGTTATAGTCAAATCTCAAATAGAAATTTATTTTAAAAAATAAAATGCGTCTAACTTGTTAGATAGCATGTTTTTAATTAGGGACCATTTATGAGTTGTAAAGTTTACTTGGTAAATAATAAAATTGTTTACCAAAAAATAAGTATAGATAATATAATAATGTTAAAGTTATCATAAGATACAAATTAACTACTTGTCTTAATTTTCAAACAATTGAAAATTCACATTAAATTTTTTTTATCAAACTATAAATATTACCTCCCTTAAAGTAAATAATCCATAAACATTATTAGTAGATAAATGTGTTTTTAAATTTTGCTATTTAAAAGATAAATGTGTTTTTTAAATAGAAAAATATAAAAGTCTCATAGTTTTGAGAAGCATAAAATTAAAACATGACAATCAATAGAAAATGTAGATATAAATTTAGTTATATATCTAACTATTTTTAGAAAAAAAATGTTCAAATGATATTCATTGTTATGATATTCTTAATTAGCAACTATGCAATTCGTTATTTGAGTTATTCTGAATCTTCATATTTCATAAAATGAATTGAACTTTTAATTTATTTGTTAAAGAATTTGAGCATCGCTAATTAGGAAATTTGACATATTATTTTGAGAGAAGCTTATAAGCTAGTGAGCCTCAAACGAACGTTAAGCATGTTAAGAACCCATGGATGGGTGCTTGAGACGTAAGCTTAATTAATAGATTGCTAAATAGTCAGAAAACTTGGCCAGAATTTGGCCAGAAAATTAAAAAAAATTATAATATTTTTTTATTTTAAAATAAATTGATCTTTTTTTCATTTTTTAGTTAAAAGGTATTTAAGTTAACTGGCTAAAAATGTTTAAAAAGATAAAATAACATAGATAAAATATCATTCTGGCCAAATTTTCTGACCAAAAAGATTTTTCCTAGATAAAAATCTCACATATCTATCATAACGTTTTATCAAATTTTATTTCATAGAATTCAGCAAAATATCACTTCATTTGTAAGTTTCAAATTTCAACTTCCAACTACATTACGCAGTTCAATTTTTGATTTTGTTAAATAGTCATGCATGCATCCATTAAGGTTGCGTTAGCTTAAAGATTAGACATTTTAAAATTGTATTTCGTCTCAATTTATGTGAAGATAATATTATATTTGAGGAGGTCAAATATTTTTTACTATAACTTTTTCTTTTTTTTAAAAAAAAATTTAGTTATATTAACTTGTGTGTAATATTTTTTAAATATAATTTTCAAATATATAAAATTTTATTTATAAATATTTGAAGAATTTATATCCAAATTTATAATTAAATTTAGAAAGAAGTGCCAAAAACATTCTTAATCTCGACACGAATTATTAGTTTCATCTTCGTACTATTGACAATTTTAAAAATACCGTTTTACTTGACTAACTTAAATACACATCCGATCTTGCAACATATATAATTGAAATACAACCTTAATTTTTCACCAAGTTTTGGGTATTTTCAACACTTTCTCTCAACTTTTTATTAAGAGCTTCATGCTCCTATAAAAATTTGAGACCACTTGTTATATCATGTGACAGATCAAGGATGTATCTAAATTTAATTAAATAATTAGAAGATTCTTTTTAACTCTGTCAATAAGTGCTTGACTCTTGTACTCTGAATATCTTTACATATAAATTAAAATAACTGGGAGTAATAATTTTAACTCAATCTCAAAATGTATTTTGTAGACTCAATTATTTTTCAAATTAAAAAGGAACAAATAAAACCTTAAAATATGGCTAGGTTACAAATTCTTTTTATGTGTACCTACAAAAAATAAAAAAAAACTTTTCATGTAGCTGGAAATTGGAATAAGAACTTTTGTACTGTATCACGTGGAATCTGAATGAAAAAGTTTGATGATGTGGAAATGACATAGAAAGAGAAGTAAATAAAAAAATGGAGACATGGAAGAAAATTTTCTCAGTCTTATATCAGTTAATTCATTTTTTTTATACACGTATATTAAAAAATCACAAATAAAAAGATAATATTACTAATTCAATGTTTTCTTAATTTAATAAGGTGAACAACTAATATGGGATAGAAAGAGTAACTTTCAATTCAGTCGGACTCTAAATAAAATGTGGAGACCCCTTCTTCATCTTCTTCTTTTTTTTTCATACGATGTCCGGAGATCATATTAGATCCCTGGCTAAATTTAAATCGCATACTATAGAGTCTTTTCGGGGGGTGATGCTTTTATCTTTATTTTTTCTATATCAAGACTCAAGTCCGAAATCTTTAATTAAAAGTGAAGCAATTTTATCACTACACCACAACTCAGATCGATCAGCGAACCCCCTTCATCTTTCATGCATTAATTCAATCTCTCTCAATGATTAAATTAAAGTGGTACCCGCAACACCTAACACTTTTGGGTAACGATAGGCAATTCCAACACAAGTGGGAAACAAAGTGCAAATATTACTAGCTCTCCGTTTTAATTTATATGATATAATTTAATTGAATATTGAGGTGAGAAAGAAATTATAGTTTAGAAATTTGTTTATTTATAATAATTCATAAACATTTTATATTTGTATAGCTATAAATTATTTCATAAAAATTTTAAAAAATTAAAATTAAATTATTAATAGTAAATATATATTTTGGACTAATTATAAAGAAAGACGAAAGAAGTATTATTATTTATGGAATAGACAGAGTAGAGACATGTCCACTCAATTTATTATTATTTTCTGCCCATTTAGTACTTATTAATTGTAATTTGTAACGTGTAAACTTAAGAACGTTCGAGGGGTGCTTGTTGACACATTTTAAACCACATATCATTTATCTTAGGAAAAACGTAGGGGTTGACATGAATATGAGAAAATTGAAAAATTGGATCGAATCGAGTTAATTTGGTTTGATGTTGGTGTTTTTGTTTCTTCAACAGGTGGATTCTTTGGTTTGGTGTTCAATGTAAGGGTTGGTTTCTAAAATTTTGTGCATCGAATAGTTGTAGTTTTTAATTCAAAAATAATAATTACTATATATATTTAAGGGCATTTAATACTATACACAACTGTGTTAGGTTTGGCATCCCCTTGCTCTATTATCCTCAACAAACTAAGAGCTGTTTGAGTATGCCCTTGTTTACAAAGCCCATTCATGACTGTACCAAACAAAACTTCATCCATTCCGTGGCGGAATCAGAATTTTCAATAAGGGGATTCGAAATCTAAAAAAATAGACACACGAAGTAGCTGAAGGGTGTTCGACATCTACTATATATACCTAAAAAATTATTTTAACTATGTTTAAATCATATAATTTTCCGTCGAAGGGGGTTTGGATGAACCCTAGGGTGGCTCCGCCACTGCATCCATCTTACAAATTTTCTCTTTCACCAGCTTCCTAAACAACCACATAGCATCCTGAATCTTATTTTGTTCAAAAAGTCCCCTCATAAGAGTACTTAAAGTAACCACATTAAATAAAGATAAATTATCTTTAAGATTAAAATCACAATAGATAATCTGAGACGAAGCAACAAATCATAGATCCGTGTTAGGCTAATTATTTGCATTGTGATTGGTGATTTATAAATACTAGTAGAGTTGACTACAGAGAATGTGACAAAAATTAATTATATTATCGTGGTACATTATATTTACTCAAAACCTAAATCATTGCAGACAAAATGGAGAATTATATAAGCGAAATTTTACTT
The DNA here is from genome assembly GCA_029582215.1 of Solanum sparsipilum. Taxonomy (NCBI): domain Eukaryota; kingdom Viridiplantae; phylum Streptophyta; class Magnoliopsida; order Solanales; family Solanaceae; genus Solanum; species Solanum sparsipilum. Next base: position 4,185 of record JAKRZT010029195.1, on the reverse strand, counting down.
AGTTTAATTTGTTTATTTAATTCATTTAAAAGAAATATTTTATTTTTGGTAATTTTTTTGTTTTTAATTTTTTCGTGATATTTAAAAATTTTGGGAAAAATTATGCAGAATATTAAACATTTAGCCTATATTAAGTATTATAGCTATAGTTTAAAAAAATTGTAATTCGCGGCTACAATTTTTCCAATTTTTACTATTCGCCTGATTTGTATAAATTCAGAATTTGTATAATTTTATTCCTGATTGTATAATTTTATGTATGCTTATTATAGTTATTTGTATATGATTTATGAAAAATTCATAATAAATTACCTTGTTTGTATATTGCAAGAGAAATATACAAACGGAGCTCTGAAAAAATCATAAATGTATAAATACAGAATTCATATATACTTACCCTATTTGTATATTCGCAAGCAAAATATACAAACGGACAGAAATATATACAAATCGTAACCTCCATAGCAAATGAAATTATAGCTATGGAGTACAATTATCGAAACTATAGCCATAAAGCTTTATTATGTCGATTATTTTTTATATTTTAAAAACTTCCTCAAAAATTTTATAATATTTTAGTGTATTCTATATAATTTTTATTTAATCCAATTGAACTTTGAAGATCAGTTGTATTTGACTCTCCAGAAGAAAAAAAACATAAATCCTAATTTGAGACGAAGGAAATATGAGTTGAACATGTAAGTCAAATGACATTTTACTCCTCAAACACGTACACTATTTTATTATTATTATAAATAAATGAAAATGGATTGGGAAGAAATGTTTATTTGCTTTTCATTTGACCAAAAAAATCAAGTTGTTCAGATTTGTTTTTTTAAAATATATTTCCCTCAAGAATGTAGTTTAGAAAAAGTAGATTTCTTTAATTTCATAATTTGATAAAATATATTCTGGATTGATTTTACACCTGCATGTGTCATGTGTGTACATGTTATAGTCAAATCTCAAATAGAAAATTATTTTTTGAAAAAAATAAATTGCATCTAACTTGTTAGATAGGGCATGTTTTTAATTAGGGACCATTTATGAGTTGTAAAGTTTACTTGGTAAATAATAAAATTTGCTTACCAAAAAAATAATATTAATAGTATATTTTGCATATTTTTATAAGTATAGATAATATAATAATGTTAAAGTTATCCTAACATACAAACTAACTACTTGTCTTAATTTTCAAACAATTGAAAATTCACATTAAAAAATATTATCAAACTATAAATATTACCTTCCTTAAAGTAAATAATCCATAAACATTATTAGTAGTATAATTTAAAACATTATTCTTTCATGAATAAAAATAAAAGGGTTTTAAATAGAAAAATTCGATTATTTTGAGAAGCATAAAATTAAGAAATGAAAATCAATAGAAAGTGAAGATATAAAATTTAATTATATTTCTAGCTATTTTTAAAAGAATGTTCAAATGATATTCATTCTCATGATATTCTCAATTAGTAATTATGCAATATTATAATTTTTTATTTGAGTTATTCTGAATCTTTACATTTTTTTAAAATGAATTGAACCTTTTATATATTTGTTAAAGAATTTGTGGGTCAATAATGCTAATATATTAGGGAATTTGAGACATTATAAAACTAAGCCCTACATATAAATATATTATGACGTTTTATCAATACTTCACCAAAAAATAAGCCCCGAGTGAGTCCCAAAAAAATCTCTTACCAAACAAAGTGGCAATTTAATATGAGAGGGTATGGCCGTATGGGTAACACCCTTAAAAGTCAAATTTTATTTCATAGAATTTAGCAATATCACTTTATATCTAAGTTTTAAGTTTCTAAGTTTTGAAGTTCAAGTTTCGATTATGCTATAATTTGATTTTTTATTTTATTAAACAGTCCTGCATGGATCCATTAAGGTAGCGTTAGCTTAAAGATTAGATATTTTAAAATTGTATTTCGTCTCAATTTATGTGAAGATAGAGTATTATACTTAAGGAGGTTAAATATATTTTTACTATAATTTTTTTTTAAAAAAGATTAGTTATATTAATTGTTTGTAATATTTTTAAATATATTTTTAAAATATATAAATTTTATTTATAAATATTTGAAGAATTTATATCCAAATTTGTAATTAAATTTAGAAAGAAGTGCTGAAAACAATCTTAATTTGGCACGAATTATTAGCTTTACCCTTGTACTATTGACACTAACTTAAATACACCCCTGATCTTGCAACATATATAACTGAAATACACCATTAAATTCTCACCAAGTTTAGGGGTATTTTCAATACTTCTCTCAGCTTTTTACTAAGAGTTTCATGCTCCTACAAGAGTTTGAGACCACTTGTTATGTCATGAAACAAATCGAGGGTGTATCTAAGTTTAGTCAAATAAATAGAAGACTTTTTTCCAGACGCACTGCCAATAAGTGTTTGACTTTAGTACTCTGAATATATATTTACATAAATTAATATAAATGGGAGTAATAATTTTAACTCAATCTCAAAATGTATTTTGTAGACTCAATTATTTTTCAAATTAAAAAGGAACAAATATAACCTTAAAATATGGCTAGGTTACAAATCCTTTTTATGTGTACCTACAAAAAAAAAAAAAAACGTTTCATGTAGCTGGAAATTGGAATAAAAACTTTTGTACCGTATCACGTGGAATCTGAATGAAAAAGTTTGATGATGTGGAAATGACATAGAAAGAGAAGTAAAAAAAAATGGAGACATGGAAGAAAATTTTTCTCCGTCTCATATTAATTAATCATTTTTTTATACACATTTATTAAGAAATTACAAATAAGAAGATAATTTTATTAATTCAATATTTTTTAATTTAATAAGGTGAACAACTAATATGGAATGGAAAGAGTAACTTTCAATTCAGTTGGACTCTACATAAAATGTGGAGACCCCTTCTTCATCTTCTTCTTTTTTTCATACGATGTTCGGAGATCATATTAGAGTCTCGGTTAAATTTAAATCACATACTATAGGGCCCTTTTGGGGGTGGTGCTTTCATCTTGATTTTCTCTATACCAAGACTTAAATCCGAAATCTTTAATGAAAAAGCAAAATAATCTTATCACTGCACCACAATTCAGATCGGTCTGCAAACCCCCTTCATCTTTCATGCATTAATTCAATCTCTCTCAATGATTAAATTAAAGTGGTACCTGCAACACCTAACACTTTTGGGTAACGATAGGCAATTCAAACACAAGTGGGAAACAAAGTCCAAATATTACTCGCTCTCTGTTTTAATTTATATGATATAATTTAATTGAATATTGAGTTGAGAAAGAAATTATAGTTTAGAAATTTGCTTATTTATAATAATTCATAGGTATTTTAGATTTGTATAGCTATAAATTATCTCATAAAAATTTAAAAAAATTAAAATTAAATTATTAATAGTAAATATATATTTTGGACTAATTAAAAAGAAAGACGAAAGAAGTATTATTATTTATGGAATAGACAGAGTCGTCAGTAGAGACATGTCCACTCAATTTATTATTATTGTCTGCCCATTTAGTACTTAATAATTGTAATTTGTAACGTGTAAACTTAAGAAATAAAAGAACGTTCGAGGGGTGCTTGTTGATAGGGCTGGTCATAAACACCGAAAAATTAAAAAATCGAATTGAATTGAATTATTTCGGTTTTTGGTTCGATATTTGATATATATTTTTGTATTTTTCGATATTTCGATTCGATTTTTGGTATGTAATTTTTGTGTTATTCAGTATTTCGATTTACCGAAATATATTTATATTATAATATATATTAATATTATATTAATTATTAATATTAAATAATAAATATTATAATTTAAAATTAAAATCAGAAGTAGGTCAAAAGTTTGTTTTTTCAAACTTTTCCAACTTTTCAACGTTACAGACCCACTTCCCAAAAGGCAAAACTTATCGTTCCCACTTCCCACATCTAGTCATCTACAGACTACAGCAGCAGCGACCGTTTCGGCGACCAGCAGCACGCAGCAGCTGCCAGTCGACCAGCAGGCAGCCGCAGCACAGCACAGCAACAACCGGTAAATTTCAATGTTATAACAAGGGTAAATTTCAATGTTAACGGCAGTTTATTATTTTGAATCATACAATAATTTAAAAAACAGAGTAAAATAAAAAAATAAAATAAAAAAATAAATATATATATATATAT
>JAKRZT010029194.1:0-16327 GCA_029582215.1 Solanum sparsipilum | reverse complement strand
AAAGCCAACACTTGAGTTCTTAAACTGATTTTTGAGAAAGTAATGTTGAGTTTTGAGAAAAGAGTTTCTAAAACATCATTAGTCTGACAATCGAGTATGACATCAATGTATGAGCAAAATGGTATCTAGATATACCATCAATATTTATGCAATATGACTTCCCGAGTCATCAATGATCATATTAAAATATGATTTTGATATGTTTTTGAGAAAGAGTTTTCAAGTATAAATTAAGTAATAGTATAAGGGGACTATGTATTCTCGAGGTATCAATATTTAAATTGATAAAAGAGAAACCGAGATTTCTAAATGAGTTATGAGTTCAAAAGATATTTCAAGAGCAGTTACCTCTTTTAAAAGGGTAGTTTGTGCAATTGTGTCAAACCAGAGGAAGAGTTTATGTTTGTAAACATATGAGCATGAGTATATTATTGGGAGTAGTATTGAGCACCGATATGGGGACAAGTTCATACAACTCAAAGTCCTCATAAACCATGTATGCCAACATGGGTAAAGGGTCATACTTTTCAGATGATTCCTTATTGATTTTTAAGCATATCTTAGTGGATCCACTTAGTTGAGGTGTTCTATATCCCGGCAAGGTATAGGATAGTTCTAGCAGCGTGGACGAGACTCTGTATTATCACGTAGTTCATAGTGATGGTTGTCAGTTAGAGAATCTCCCAATAGAGTTAAAGTGTATTTTTATATATCACTTATTATGTTGAGTTCATAGATGAGAAAATATTTTGTAAAGCATTAAATGATTTAACTCCTTTATTTCTTTACATTCAACTCGAGTACATTGTTATCTATTCCAACCCTTTCTTTTAGTTATTTATTATTCAGCTATATTAGATACTCGTACATTCAATGTACTGATGTCATTCAACCTGCGTCTTTTAATGATGCAGATACATGTTATTAGTATCCTCAACAAGAGTCTATTAAGATCACTTCATGCGCTTGTCTTCTTATGAGTGAGACCTCCATGCTTTCAGAATACTCCAACTTTATGAGTGGTTAGTAGTAGTTCTTTTGAGGAGTCATGGGTCTTGTCCCAACACTCATCTTTATATAGTAGAGGCTTCATAGATAGATAGTTTTGGAGTGTCTTTCAGTTTCAAATATTCTTGTTTAAACATATGTTTCAAACTCAGTATATTCATCGAAGTTTTAAGATTCAGTAAACTGTTTTTAAAAGTTTTTTCAATTTGATTCTTATGTGTGCTTGAGTTCATCTTCCGCTTGTAGTCAGCCAGGATGAGGGTTCGCTTGGGGAGGAAAAATTGTTCTTATGTGTCGGCCGCATCCATGGTGTAGGCTCGGGTCATGAGAAATTTGGTATGATAGTACAGAGTTCAAGTGTCCAAGGGTGTCTATGAAGCCGTGTCAAGTAGGATCATATTTATGGTTGTGACGGCTCCATTTCTATAAATGAGGGACTATAGACATTTAGGAAAAGTTCCCGTTCTTTCATACTCTAAATCATGCAGTAGAGTTGTATGATAAGGAACTTATTCAAAACTCATACGTTTCTCAGATTCATTCGACTATCCCCCATACTCAAGGTAGTTAAAATGCAAAGTGTTACGACCTGGAGTTACCCCCTAAAAGCGACACGGTGTACTTGACCCCGAAGGGGTCGCATACAAGCCCTTAGCATAATTATACACATAAAGTGATAAGAATAATGCAGAAAATTTAAAACCTTTACAATCAAGTCAAACTTCATTTCATAATCAAAAAGCATAAGAATCTAGACTTTGTCTCATTTACCATCTAAAACATAGGAATACAAGGTTTGAGACTTAGCCCTTCACATTAATAAAGTCTCAATATAAGAAGTACAATAGAAACTAGAAACAATAACATCTTGTACTCGAATTTCAGGACTCACCAAGCCTAGGGAATAGTCAACTCAAGCTTCTCTTGATGGAAGTGGAAATGCATCTCTACAATCAGAACCTACACTCATAGTAGATGTAGAAGAAATGGGTTAGCACATAAAGTACTAAGTATGGAAGAATGCATAAAATTCCTTGAAATATGATAGAAGGACATTTTTGTTTAAAAGTATGCATTTGTCAAGTTTGGAAACCAACATGCACTTTCATTATAGAAGACAAGCCATAATCACATTTATATTCACCACATAGTGAAATCATTACCTTCGCAACCTCTAAGGAACACTAGTGCAATGTATGGTTTGCATCCCATAATACCAACCATACTAAGTGCTTCTTTGAAGCTACCTTTGTCATACATATCATCTTTAGACCTCATTATAATCAATAGTCATAAATAAGGAAATAGTCATGTACATTACTTGAACATAAGGAAAGACATTCATGGCAACTATCCATTGAACATACATGCATACATTCATGTCTTATCATGACAAAAAAGGAACCATCCCACAATCCTATTAAGTCTACTTGTGCAATGTAAACGTGAAGTCTCATACCCCCACTCATACTAAGTAAAAATCACCAATAAGTCATAGTATAGTTCATATCTCATTCGTTATCTTATCATATATGGAAGAATAGCCATAATCGGCATAGACCATGTGAGCGACATAGAATCCGGTGTCATGTAACCCAACACCGAAAGAAGGTGTACTACTTGCCTAAGGTAGAACTAACATGTTTAGCTTTTTAGGTGAATCCACTATCTAAAGACCTATATGGGCACATAGTTACGGGATAGAGAGACTGCTTCTAGAAACCCAACCTATTGTATTGTCGGAGGAGCTTCCATCTCATGAGATCTTTTGTAGAAAACCCGGCTTATTGTATTGACGGGAAGGCCTCTACCTCATTGACCATATCCTATCAGTGCTAAGCACTATTTACCAAAGTATACAGAATTAGTCTTGAATTGTATTTACATGTTTGAAGGAATACTTTACCCTTCATTCAATACAACCCCTAAAGTAGCTCATAGATTCATTTCGGTGAGAACTAATTTTCAACCTTAGAATCAACATTACCATGTGAGTAAACCTTTCACATTATGGTTCATAGTGTTTCATGAGAATAAACTTTCAATCAACACAACAACTTTATCATCATCCTATACAATTCGTACATAATCAAGTGTAAGGTAAGGGAAGAATGGCCTTTCAACAATACCTCAATTTACACAATAGTCATAGGATCTTCACTTTCTAAGTGAATTATAAGTTCATACACAACTTTCATCAACATGAACAAACCCTAGAAAATTACCCCTTCAAGGGTCATGAATCATGCTTCACAATTAAAATTAGAAATACTACACTAGGCATGAATGAAAAAAGATTCAATAACTAGATTAACAGAGAAACAATTCATAGTGTTCATCTTGCATCAATAAACCCATCACAATTCCTGAAATTGGGGTCACGGGGTAATTCATGGGTTCATGGGGAATTTCACACTAAAAATCACCATTAATCATTTCATCCATAATGTAAGACAATTAACAAAATGAAATCATTTTTAGGAAGAACTCATGGTTAGAATGAAACCCTAGTTTTATATTTTGAAACCAAAGAGTTGAAAGGGCTTCATGGAGAAAAATGTTCCATGAATCAAATCTCCCATACCTTGATTGATTTTTTCCTCACAAAACTGGAGTGAAAATGATGGATCTTGAACCCCTAGCTTGACCTTGTTGATGTTCTTCAATGGAGTCTAGAGAGAGAAATATCTTGGAGAGGAGAGTTGGTTGAGTTTTAAGTTTATGAGTTGTAAGGTGTTAAAAGAGAGATCAATAGTTAATATATATTTATATATGTATAAATAAATAATTTAAACCGTCCCTACCATTTAATAATTAAAATTGAACTTACCTATTTTAATTAACCCTTGGCCGAAATTCTTGACAGTATTGCAGACCCTATCCATGACTTCTATCCATGGGGCATGGATGGATCCACGGACCCTACTGGTCACTCATGGATTAGGTTTGGGCCTGTACTTTTGGCCTTGGTCCAGGACTCATCCACGAGCCCCCATTTATGGGGCGTGGAATGGTCCACAGACCGTGCTGTGCAAGCGTGGTTTGGGACTAGAACTAAGAGATTTTGGGGGAGTTTGGGGAGGCTAAGTCCTAACTCATGACTCCCATCTACGGGGCATGATTCAACCCACGACTCGTGGGTTCTCCACTCGTGGATGAAGCTGTTTTTGGACAGGTTTTGAGCAGCCTCTTGGCCCTCATCAAGGACCCTTTGGGGGGGCCATGCCTTGTCGTTCAGAGACTAAAACATTGGTACTAACTTAGGGAAGTCATTTTACGACACTTATATTTACTTTTAACTCATTTAGGACACTAGAGTACATGTTAGTCTCTAGCTTAGGTCATTAGATTTTCGAGGTGTTACCCAAAGTCAATTTATTATCGATGAGGTACTCTCACCAAAAATCTTGATAAAGTAATGAGACTATAGAGGGGCTTAAGAAAATCCAATGAGTGAGCTTAAGTATTGAGATTCAAAAGAATGCACTCTCATTCATATTAATCGTGCGTTTGAGCTAAAAGCAAGTTGTATTCTCAGACTCTTTTCTCTAAACCTTTTTTCAATTGAGACCCTTATGCGAAAGGGTGTTTTGGATCTTGGGTAGTATTTTCACCTAAAAAGTTACTATGAGTTATGTGATTATAAGCAGTAGTAGTAAGAGTGCTCAAAGTTAGAAGAATTCAGGCTGAGGTTCAGTAATCTAAGAAAGGGAGATAGTGACGAGGAAAGTTATGTTATTGTAGTCATGCACCTAGAGAGTTATTAATGAGGAGTATTCCCTTATGAGTAAACTAAGAAGTGATGGGTTTGTGAAGATAACATGATAGGAGGTAGATTAAGAGTTACTAGTTAGGATGAGATAGAGTATATTTTAACTAGAAAGGAGGTTATGATGTATCATTGTGTTGGTAACGACCAAGTGTAGGTGCTGGATAGAAAAGAAGGAGTATTCATGAGGTGATAGATCTAAGCTAGGCTTATGATTTTTGAGGGAGAGACCATAATATTCAAAGTGTTATAGAACTAATTAGGAAATGATTTATAGTAAATGAGTAAATAGTACTTAAGTTGTGAAGTGGAATGTGGCAGTAATATGTAAGGATGTAGACTGAGAGATAAAGATTGACTACTTGTCATGAGGTCTCAGTGGGCGATTGTTTCTTAATTTTTTCTAGTAGCTATAAGTTAGTATAGTAAGCGAGAAATAATATTAATATTTGGGTTTAGTAATAAACATTAAGCTTGAATTTGAGCTTAGCATCATAATCAAAAGAATGGCAACATGAGGGTGATGATGGTAGTCTTGAGATTTCAGTTGGTAGACTTGACATAACGTAGGTGAGGAATTAAGATATTAGCTGCAATGAAGATGAGTGGTACAAGTGAGAGATCCGTACTTTTAGATAATGGCAGTGATGTGTTGCTAAGTCGTGAGAGTTACAAGAAACATTAAGAGGTGTACTGAGATTGTATGTAGTCAGACGAGGTTCATATTAAGTTAATGGTTTTTCATGTGTGCCTAGGTAGTATATTTGAGCTATCAATGTGGAATAGGTTGAGGTGAGCATTATTTTTCCCTTAAAGAGTTAGATGAATTGGCCTTATAAGCCAATGAGAAGAGATTAATAGAGGCATCTTAGAAAGAGGTCCTAGAAGGAGTCTTCATACCTGCTTATGGAGAGTTCCGTAGCCATGAGATAAGCCTTTCCGAGTATTAAAGGGAATGTAGACCAGTTTAGAGATGAGGGAATAGGTCCATTGTTTTCAAGTGTTAGTTTTAGACCTAAGGGGGAGATGATAAGATGAGAAATCAAGTCAAGTGTTGATAATGAGATAGTTCTGTCTTACAAAAGAGTGGTAGAGGTACACCAATCCATTCATACTCTAGCGTATTCCTTAAAGTTCAGTCATTTCATTATCATGGTAATGTTTCTTATATCAGAATTGTGTTCATGATGTATGCTCATACACTTCTAAGAGATTCACATCTAAGCTCAGTTTCCAGAATGAGGGGCAAAGCCTTTAGCCCATTGATCTCAATCTTACTCCATAAAGTTATGGATATCATCCTCATGATATGAACTTATTAATATAAGCAATCATGTTTCATAGTACGCCCAATCTCGCAAATCCATGAATTACTCTCAATGGCTAGCAACATAATGTTATGTCATGCATATTCTTATATAAGAATTCTCTAATGAATCATGCTTATGATTGTTTGCCCTAATGTCCTTTCAGTAATGCTTTTTAGTTTTGGAGAGTGGTGTTGTTGATAGTAGTTGTGTGATGAGTCCACAAGTTGGACTCATTTTGGGCTTCATTTTAATAGATTTAGTGTCCTTAATTGCATATTTTGTCTCAATAACTGATGTAAATCCTTAATTTTAAGGTATTTGGAGTTTGAGGCAAAGCATGGACACTACTTGGCAAAAAGGAACAAAACAACTGAAAAAATGAAGAAAAAAAGGCCTGAAGATCGCCTAATGCATTCGGTGAGTCGTCAAATGGCCTTTACCAGGCCCAAAGTTCCAGTGTCTTGAGCCCTGAAGGAAAAGATCAAGTCGGCAAAGTAAAGGAGCACTCGGCGTGTCGTCGAACAGTTCCGCAAGGCAGTACTATATTGCTCAATGATCCAGAATGCTAAGATACTGAAGGCAAGAGCGGAAAGGCGATGAAGCATACCAAAGGGCAGATCACTGAGTGCATCAGCTATCCCGACTAACTACACCGAGTGACCCTTCTCAATACATTTTTTTGACAACTATAAATACTAGTTTGAATTTTTATCTATGTATGCAATTTCAGATACAACATTTTATTTTTCTAAGTTTCGAGCAGAGAGACATTGTTCTTAGCTTTTGAAGATTTGAAGACTTCCAATTCCAAGAAATTCGAAGTGGGTGGTAAAGATTCTTCATCCTAGACTCGTTTAAAGTGAATATAAATCATACCCAGTTGATGTTACTTCGATTTGGTATCATTTTCTTCCTTTTCTCTAGGTCTAGCTAAAACCCCAATTCTTGGCGTGTCATTATGTGGATATGGGTTAAATTTCCTGTTGTGTATTGCTTATTGTTAGTCTATTTGTTGTTTAAATTTGATTTCGTTTATTAGTTGTGTTTGAACTTACTGGGATTGTAGTTGCAAATACGATTTCATCTTAGTGTTTTTGACTTGCTCGAGAGAGAGGTTTTAAAACTAAGACTACTAAATTGATAGCCGGTGGTTATTCAGTCGTCATGGGTTCAGCTCGAGAGAGTGAATCCTAGTCCTTTCCCACATATTCAGCCCGAGAGAGTGAATGGTCTAAGGAGGAACCTGTGCTTAAAAGTTGTAACTCGGTGTTCGAGAGAAACCGAGTTCATTCGTGGTAAGTTGCTCGAGAGATAATTTACCCCCACTAAAGTCTAGCCTAGTTACAAATGTTCAGCAATTGATTATCAATAACATTTACCTAATTGTGTAGTTTATCCCATATTCCTATCACATCCCAAGAATCCCGTCTCCCTATATTCACATCTTTTTGTTTTTGCTGTTTTAGTTGTTAATCGACTACAAACCCCTCTAGATAATTGACATTCATGTCAACCCCTTAATTTATTATGTTTTTACTCGATAATGTGCTTAGCTATGGTTAACTCTAGTATATTTACACTTAACTCTTAATTCTCAGAAACCGCTCCCTTGGGACGCTACCCCAACCCATTCGGTTGGGTTATATTACTATTGTACGATCGTAGAAACTTGAATCAGAAGTTGTGTCTTGATTATGCAAACATCATTGTGTGATGATGGAGGAGAGGATTTCTATTTCTTATTGTTATAATGATGGTGTGTCTATTCCATCTAAGGTTATGAATTTGGAGGAAGAAGGAGATAAAGATTTTTTTAATGCGTCCTAAGTCATATTTCTTGTGGTAATGCATGAATGTTCAGTTGGTAGAGATGATGAGAGGATGAGAAGTTCTTAGAAAGTGGATTAGTAGGAATCTATGGAGTGGTTAAGGGTCTAAGCTTAAATGTGGCATTGTTAAGATGTAGACAATGCGTGATACATTAAGTGTTTCGTGATATGAGCTCAAGGTTTGCTGAATGTAGCGGTATGGAGTATTGTTCTTGGGATGAGATTTCCTACAGAGGTATAGAACCCGAATCTTGTGATTTTGATCAGAATGATCACCCTATGTTAAGTACTTTGTGATTCTGAGTTAGACTTGAATATAGTAAGGGTAATCCCTTTCGATTCTCAGACCATTAGCCATTCGATGACGAATGATCCCAAGGGGAGATATTGTAACACCTCAAAAATTTCTAAGTTATGACTCGAATAATACTTCATTTACTTATAGGGTCATATCGGGTGATTCTTAAATTTCCCATATGTGTAAAGGTAAATTCTTTAGTGTGGGAATTATTTTGGATATCAATTAAGGTCACTAGATACTCCTAGCACAAAGTTGAGTTGAAAGTTTCCTTACCGATTAAGTTTTGACATAAGATTTTACCTAGTTCAGTTTAAAATAACCATATCTCTTAGAATATAAAGAGTTACGTGACCCATAACCTATCAAATTAAAGGTATTTGAATCCTCTTTCCAATGCCACAAATTTCACATCAATCCAAGTTTTGAGTTAAAGTTATGACCATTTTAGTAACCTGATACATTACTGTATTGAATTAGCAGACGGGAAAATAATTAAAAGGGTCGTTTTTGTCTTTTTACCTCAAAGAAAATCCTAAACGAATTTCTTGACTAATTAAAGACCCAAAACAATCAGGTTTTCATCTTTCAATCCACCATTCTCTTCTCTCTGAAACCCTAAGGCAAAACCTATGGAAAAATCAAAGTAGAAGACTCCATTCATGATTCTTTCCATCTTTTTCAAGATTCTTCTTCAAGGTAAGTTTTTCACCAAGAATTCCATTCTTTCCAACTCAAATTCCTCAGTACAATTATGAATAGCTAATGAAAATCATAAAACTTGGCCATAGAGATTTTAAGAAACTAATTCAAGAATCTGAAGAAAGGTTTTCTTGATTGTTTACCTTAAATCTAGGGTTTCAAGACTTCTAATCAAGTTCTTCTTCAAGATTTCAAGATTCTTTAAGAAACTTGTTCTTTCAAGTATGTAAGGCTATGATAGTGATAGACTAGTTCATCCTCACGCCATACATCTACTTTAGAAATCAGTAAAAGAGAAATCTAGGATTCTACCCCTAGATTTGAGTATTCTTGAGATGAGTTGATTTTGAGTTCTTGAGTTCCAGATTCTTTTTAAAATTCTATTCCTAATTATTGAATTTCTATATGTTATGCATTAAGATTCATGAGTTGATTCGTTCATGTCTATATTTGATCATGAACCCTATGAATTGAGTATTTTAGAGAGGATAAATATTGTTGAGCTATGAGTTTCGAGTTCTTGAGTCCTTGGGTTCTGAGTACTGAGTTTTCTTATTGCTATTAAGACCCTCAGTTGAGTTGTTCATGTCCATAATTTCACATGAATCCTATGATTTGAGTTATAAATTTTGAAAAGCTTTTTAAAGCCAACATTTCAGTTCTTAAACTGAGTTTTGAGAAAGTAAAGATTAGTTTTGAGAAAAGAGTTTCTAAAACATCATTAGTATGACAATCGAGTATGACATCAATGTATGAGAAATATGGAATCTAGATATACCATCAATATGTATGCAGTATGAATTCTTGAGTCATCAATGATCATATTAAAATATGATTTTGATATGTTTTTGAGAAAGAGTTTTAAAGTATGAATTGATATGTTTATGCAGTATGACTTCCCGAGTCATAAATTGACCTAGATTTTTAATGATGCAGATACATGTTATTAGGATCCTCAATAAGAGTCTGTTGAGATCACTTCATCAGCTCGTCTGCTTATAAGTGAGACCTCCTTGCTTTTAGAGTACTCCAGCTTTATGAGTTGTTAGTAGTAATTATTTTTGAGGAGTTGTGGGTCTTGTCCCGAGCCTCATCTTTGTATTGTAGATGCTTGATAGGTAGATAGTTTTGGAGAGTCTTTCAGTTTCAGATATTCTATTTAAAACTTATGTTTCATACTCACTATATTCAGCGAAGTTTTGAGGTTCAGTAAACAATTTTTAAACATTTCTGTCAATTTGATTCTAATGTATGTTTGAGTTAGTCTTCCTCTTGTATTAAACAAATACGAGGTTTGTCTTGGGAACCAAAAATGGTTCTAGAGTGTCGACCACATCCAGGGTGTAGGCTCGGGTCGTGACAAAAACTTCATCGATGCTTTACACTTAAAGCAACCTCAATCATTCATATTAATTCCAAAAAATGACATGCATATCTTCATAAATTCATAATTCTTAGATCATAAACCTAATCATATGCTCATAGTCTAAAATGCATTGGGCATGCATGGTTTTATATGAATTTAACTCCAAAACATATATACTTCAATTCATGAATAAATAGATAGAAACCAATCAGTTTGATGAAGATTGAAATAAAGCCATGAACATTCAATAAAACCCTAACTTTGATTGGGTAATCTAGGTTTGTATAATTGGAGAATTTAACAAATCTATGGAGGAAAGGACTTCATAGGTCAATACTAATATACTTTATTCTTTAAGCCCAAGAAAATGATGAATTCGGAGACTTGAATGGAACCCTAGCTTTTATTCTTCTTCCTTAGACTTGGGAGAATTTTGGGAGTTTTATGGAATTTAGGAGAATGATTTGACAGTGGCTGATTTGGGGGTTTAAAACATTTATAGATGCCCTAGGGTATAAGGTAGAATTACATAGTATTGGGTTTCAATTATTAGGAGAAGACCTAAAAGCTCCTTTAAAATGACTGACGAGTCTCATCTACGGTTTGTACCTACGGCCCATAAGTCCATCTATAGACAACACTGGTCAACCATAGATAGGTTAATGGGACTTTAAATTTTAATCAATTTTAATGGAACTCAATGTAAAACTCCTAGGTCTTCCTATGGACCGTACAAACCAACCACAAAACCCAACTTGACTCTCAAAATTTCACTAAGGCTCGAACTCACCTATGAGACCTACCTACGACTTGTACATAAGTTGATGGACCATCCTTGTGAATCATGAAAAGGGTATTGGGATTTGATTTTTGAAACACTATTTTCCCACCTCCTACGGTTGCCATCTACGGCCCATAGAAGCTTCTGCGGTCCATAGATGGGACCCGTAGATATAGAAAGCTGCCCAAAAACTGCATTTTCCATTTTTTCCAAACCCGGGTGTCACAATTTCTCCCCTTTGGGGATATGCGTCCTCAAATGGAACTCAAGACATCATAGGAGGGTAGGAACAAGACCTAACAGCCCAGCATGAATGCAATCACATAAATGCATATATCCGAGGAGGAAAAATTGACTCCAAGCTAAAGCATATCCAAAAAGTCATTTCATAAGGCCTATATGCAGCTCATACTCAAATGCACATAAACACGGAGAAATAAATCAAGTTAACTCATTTTCTCCAAAGCAAGTTTTCATGAGTATGCGTGCACAAGGAAACATGGGAATAACTAAGACGCACGAAAACAAAAGAGTGAACCATGAGGAATTAAATACCTCAAGCTAGAGTAAGGACAGAAGGAAAGAACCTTAGCAATACGCTCAACTAACTATTCCTCCAAAGAACCTTCGCGGAACCAACTTCTTTTTTTCTCAACCTTTGGACTTTCCGGTCTAAAATCTCAACAGGAACATCTTCATAAGACTCTTCTTTATACCAAGGCTCTATAATAGTACTATAGATGTTGGATCACCAACACATTTCTTCAACAACGGAGACATAGAAAACTAGATGCACCAATGCTAAGTTATTAGGCGATTCAAGTTCATAAAAAACATTAGCAATATGCCTCAAAACCCGATGTGTGCCCACTACACGGAGACTAAGCTTCCCTTTTTTTTCAAACCTCATCACACCCTTCATTGGTGAAATTTTCAAGTAGACCAATCATCAACATAAAATTCTAAATCTTTTCTTCTATCATCGGCATAGGACTTTTATCAACTTTGAGTTGTTTTCAACCTTTCTCTAATAAGCTGAACTTTCTCCATAGCCTCATATACCAACTCAGGGACCTATCAAAGCAACCTCGCAAGCTTCAAACCAACCTATAGGAGATCTACAGCTCCTACCATAGAGGGCCTCAAATAGAGCCATACCAATGCTTGAACGATAGCTATTATTAAACGTGAACTCAATCAAAGGCAAATGATCCTCCCAATCACCCTTAAAGTCAATCACACAAGCTCTCAACATATCCTCCAAAGTTTGGATAGTATGCTCTAGTTTCTCTTCAGTTTGAGGATGAAAGGCCGTAGTAAGCTAAACACGACTACCAAGCCCTTATTAGAAAGACTTCCAAAATTGTGAAGTGAATTGAATACAACAATAAGAGATAATTGATAGGGGCACTCCATGCAACCTAACCATTTCCCTTATATATAACTTATCATAGTCTTTCGCTGAATAAGAAATCTTGATGTGAATTAAATGAGCTGACTTCGTCATACAATCTACTATATCCAAATCGAGTCATGTTGATGTCGGGTGCGGGGTAAGCCAACAATAAAGCCCATAATCAGATCTTCCCACTTCCAAGTAGGAATACTAATATTATGGGACAAACCTCCCAGCTTTTGATGCTCTACTTTCACTTTTTGACTATTAGGACACTTAGCCACAAATTCCTCAATATCCTTTTTCATCCCATTCCACCAATAGACCTCCTGCAAGTTGCGGTAAATCTTGGTGGCTCCCAAGTGTATGGAATATCGAGAACTATGGACTTCCGATAAGATTTTCTCTCTCAAGTCATCAATAGTGGAAACACACAAGCGACCTTGATATCGAACCACATCATGTCCCCCTTGGGAGAAAACCTCAACAAACTTTTTGAGTACCACTTCCTTCAACTCAATCAAAATTTTATGAAGACCTTTCTTTGCTTTTACATCCAGAACAAAATATGATTCTGAACCATTATAAACCGTAACACCACCTTTTGTGGAGTCAACAAACTCAACACCCAATCAAGAGAATCTATGAACATCACGAACCAACTCCTTCTTATCTTAATCAACATGAAGAACACTACCCATTGATAATCGACTAAGAGCATCTCCCACCATATTCACCTTACTAGGGTAATAGAGGATACGCATGTCGTAATTTGTTAGTAACTCAAGCAATATCCTTTGGTGAAGATTTAGATTCTTTTGCTTGAACACATATTCCAAACCCTTGTGGTTGTTAAAGACATCAACATGAACACCACATAAGTAATGTCTCAAAATATTTAAGGCAAAAAAATAGTCGCTAGCTCCAAATCATGGTTAGGATAGTTCTATTCATGAATCTTAAATTGCCTAGAAGCATAAGCAATGACTTCTCCATTATGCATAAGAACACATCCTAAAGCAATTCTCGAAGCATCACAATAAACAACAAACCCACCAGGCTCTTCTAATAGAGTCAATACTGGAGAGGAAGTACGACTATCTTTCAACTCTTGAAAACTCTTCTCACACACTTCTGACAATAAGAACTTAACTCTCTTTTGGGTTAATACCCTCAATGGAGAGCAAATCGAATAAAACACTTCCACAAACCTTATATAGTATCCACCCAAACCCAAGAAAAATCAAATATATGAAAGGGATAGAGGTCTAGGCCAACTCTTCACCGCATTCGTCTTCTTAGGATCTACATCAATACCCTTACCAGAAACAATGTGACCAAGAAAAGCCCAGATCTTAGCCAAAACTCGCATTTACTAAACATTGCAAAGAGTTGTTGGTCCTTGAGGACTTGCAACACAATCCTTAAATGATCGGTGTGCTCATCCTTACACCTTGAGTAAATAAAAATGTCATTGATAAACACAATCATGAACATATCAAGATATTGTCTAAACACTCTATTAATCAAATCCATAAATGTGGCCGTAGCATTGGTCAAGCCAAATGAAATTACCAAAAACACATAATGCCATACCGAGTCTAGAAAGTTCTCTTCGGAATGTCATCATCTTTCACTCTCAATGGGTGATAGCCTGATCGAAGGTCAATGTTAGAGAATTAACTCACCCATTGTAGTTGATCAAACAAGTTATCAATCATTGGAAGAGGACACTTGTACTTAATGGTAACCTTTTTCAATTGTTGGTAATCAATACACATGCGAAGTAAACCATCCTTCTTACAAATAAACAAAACTGGAGCATCTCATAGAGAGATACATAGTCCAATAAAACCCTTAACCAACAAATCATTCAATCGCTCTTTCAATTCCTCAAGTTCTACTGGATCCATTCAGTAAAGAGGAATAGAGATAGGTTGCATATCTAGGAGAAGGTTAATATCGAAGTCTATTTTCCTCTCGGGAGGAACACGGGATAGATTATCAGGAAACATTTCTGGAAAGTCATTAACAATGGGGACTGTCTCAAAGGTAGGGGTTTTGGAATCCGTATCCTTAACCCGATAAATATGGTATATACAACCCTTAGAAATCATTTTTTTCACGACCCAAGGGTACCCCCTAGATGTAACATAGAGTATAGAACCCCGAAGGAATCCACACAAGCCACTTAGCTCTCATTACATACGAAATAGAACAATAAGAGTAAAAACAACTCAAGTCCAAAACATTTATAAAATTAAAAGGGGAAGTCTAACTCTTGTCTCAACATAACCATCTAATATAATAAAATAAAATTGAGCCTAGCCCATGCATCATGTATAAAATAGAAATACATGAACGAAACTAAAACAATAACTCAATCCTCATGATCCGAAGATCAGGAAATCATGAACTCAACTACTAGCCACGAGACTCGGAAACATAGCTGTCGGACCCTACATTTGGGAAAATGTAGGCAAAAGTATGCGTTAGTATAAAACAATGTACCAAGTATGGTAGTCATGCATAAAAAAATTAACTCATGCTAAAAAGGACATTTCATTTTATGACAAGCAATTGACCATGCTAAAATATCATATGAAAGAGTTATAAAACACAAGTCATGAATCATGGTCATTCCATGCTAACTTCTTCTTAAAAATTTTTGAACTCATATGTGATACTCCTTGAGTAACCTTAGTTCATTATTACTTGTGGGGAAATAGCCTTAACTGACATTGAGACCATGTGAGCTATAACATTGAGTTCGGTGTCTACCCCACACCGAAAAGGGGTGTCCTACTTGCCTAAGGTAGAACCATGAACATCTAGCTTAAGTAGATCCACTAGCTAATCAACCTATGTGGGCACATAGTTATGGGATAAGGAGATTGCTACTAGAAACCCAACCTCTACTAACGGGAGAGCTTCAATCTCATGAGATGACTTTGGAAATGCAGCCTCTACTAACTGGAGAGCTGTCATCTCATTATAAATATCCACTTAGTGCTAAGCATAAGTTCCAAAAAAATAGTCATTTCTTACTTAACTTCGTTACTCATAAAAAGGTGACCTTGGACAACCAATTCAAGCCAGTTTCATTAAGATAGATCCTAGTGATACAATTAGGCGAGAAAGCATTTCAACCTAAGAATTCTTTCTATTTGAGAAAACCTTTAACATCATGCTAGTATGTGTTTTAGTGATAATTTCCTTTCACAACACAACATCATCATTTGTACTTTACTATCAAAGCACCCTTAAAACATTTGCATAGATTTCATAACCAATGCATAAGTCCATAATTCACCTCCTTGAGGTTAAAACCCAATTGCAATCATCAACTCTTAGAAAACATGGGTTAGATATGGATTTCATCATAAATTCATGTAAAACTAGTAATACATGCTTAATTTCATAAAACTCTTCCTTAAAGATAAAAAATTCACAACATGTAGTTCATAACTTGAAAACCTAGGAATCACATGGGTTCATAGGGGAATTCATCATAAAAGCGTTGAAATTCATCAATTCATGCATAGAAGATCATAACTAAATCATTTAAATTAATAATGATAAGAACCCACGCTAATTGAAAAAAATCCTAACTCAATTTGGGAATTCTACCATTTGAAATAGAGGAATTTGGGAACTCCATGGATGGAAGGGATCCATGGATGAAAACTATCATACCTTACTATAAAATCCCAAAGAAATAAAGTATGTAAGCTTGCTCTTTAACCCTAGCTAGAATATCCTTCTTCTTTTTCTTTAATTTTTTAGAGAGAATTATTTGACAGGAGTTTTGGAATTCTTTTGGGTTCTTAGAAGAATTTCTTAAGTTTGGGGGGGGGGGGGGGGGGGG